>JAFFZH010008519.1:0-14962 GCA_018420115.1 Euura saliciscinereae | reverse complement strand
GGGGGGGGGGGGGGGACAGCTATACTCAGGGGGCGAATCTACCCCGATTTGAATTTATCGCCGATATAACCCAGAACCGAACGGAATTTGAATCGTTGTCACGATTCTATTTTCGCGGGAATAAAATCGCGGTTATTTAAATTTCGCGGATATATTTATGCACTACCTGGAATGATATAAAAGTACGAGATATTTAGGTGAATAATGGTCGGGGGGTCTAGACACGCGGATTTACATGCTCGTAATTTTTCACCATATTCACACGAGGAGTTCGACCGTAAAATTACATAATTTCCGGTCGAAAGTTAATTAAACAAATTTAGAATCGGTTCAGACCGGAAACCGGCGAAAGTTTCAGGCAATTAACGAGTGGAGATAAAAAATAATCACGGTAGGAGCTCGAAAAATGGGATTTGTATCGTATATTCAAAAACCTGAGAATATATCCGAAAAAAAACAGTCAAAAATTCGCGATACGCGTTAGTGAAAGAAAAGAAACTTTCTCAACCGAAACCTGAGCTGGAAATGGTGTTGGGTCAGTGGACAGATTGTATCCTGTAGCCAAGCATCGTTGGTTCTCTACACGTTACACGCCTAGTTATGTGTGTATAGCATGTTTGCAAACTATTAACTATACACATAACGGAATAGACAGTTCTGCCACAGTTAGGTGCGATGATGATGGATAGGTATATGATTTTTCGGAGTCAATTATCACTATCGAGTAAACAAACACCGTATCTCCTTTCCATTATCTCTAAGACTCCGAGTAATTTATAAGATATCAATTTACCCTCTGTGTATCTTCGAACGATCGCCGTTTTACCTGAAAAAAAACGAATTTGAAGAAAGAAGAATTTTTTTTTTTTAATAAATCGGAACAAATTTTATAATTAAGAAAGTTCAAATACAGTCTGAAGTTGGCTAGAGTCGAGAATATGAGCCATTTTAGCCAACTTCAGACCGTATCATCGATAGGAATTCATCCTGTATATTCCAGATGAATAATTAAGGAAACAACGTCTTATAATGACGAAGAAATTTTTTTGAAAAGCAATAAACAATCGAGTATAAAGTTAGAACGGAAAATTTAAAGTGAAAAGCCTGTGTGGGGCTGGAGACACGAAACTTTCAAATATTGATTGAAGATGGTAAACACGTGTGAGATATGACGAAAAAAAAGATTCACGCGCAGAGGCCATCGAGTATTAAGGATATATGTACAGGCCATACAATCTCAACCAAAAGTGAGTCTCGTCGTCAATATTGAGTACTTCGAGAGGAGATAAAAATCGGAAAAAAATCAACCACAATCAAGATGATAAGTGTATTCATTTTCAATAATAATAATGCCCAAAAGTTATCAACAAATTGTTTAAAAAAATCATTGCTTAACAAATTTCCTGGTGACGTTATTTTTTTTTCATGTCAAATGAATTCGGTAATCTTTCTGAATACACATGAATTTTTTCAGAATTTTGTCACTTTCTTTAAATTTCCGTTTTCGATTTTGAAAAATGGAGAAAAAAAATCTGAATTTTGAATATGTTATTGTGGAAACGATGTAGATTACAATTCCGAAGTTTCCGGAGCGTGGAACTAATAGTTTTGTAAATACAGCCTTTAGAAATTTCCGAAAACGGAAATTTAAAAAAATTGACAAAATTCTGAAAAAATTCATGTCTATTCGGAAAGATTAACGAATTCATTTGACATGAAAAAAAAATAACGTCACCAGGAAATTTGTTGAACAATGATTTTTTTAAACAATTTGTTGATAACATCTGGGCATTATTATTATTGAAAATGAATACTCTTATCATCTTGATTGTGGTTGATTTTTTTCCGATTTTTATCTCATCTCGAAGTACTCAATATTGACGACGAGACTCACTTTTGGTTTTCTAATTAATTGTAATTTATATTGTAAAGTATGTAAAATGATAATTGAATGAAAAGTATCGATTGTGAAGGGATGGAAGTGAAATTGTTTTCAATTTATGTCGACGGTCATCAATGTTTACTCAACTTACCAACTCCGTAATCACCAATAATCAGAAACTTGAAGAGTAATTCTTTCTGATTGATATTCGACAATACGACGTCCGAGTCTCTCCTCGGTTTTCGATTGGTCATTTTAATCGTATTATTATTTTGAACCAAATAAACTGAATTATTCCCGATATTTTGAGGTTAGAAATCAGAACACACTCTCGGCACGATCATTTCGCTTCGAATACATATTGATAAGCGCCGTGCTATAGCCTATCGGCTTACGTAAGGCTGTGTGCGAGTATCTCGCTGCACGCTTGACTGACTTTGTACGAAATCAGGTATCAGAAAATTGTCTTTCATCTAAAAATATAGCAGATAATGAACCGAACTCGCTGCCCTTCTTCTCGTATCTTCAATCCGTTGATAAAAAATTATCTAGAGGAAAAAAAAATTAATCAAATTCATGGAAAAAGTTTCTTTAAACTTTTTCAATTGGGTCAAAACTTGTTCAGTTATCGATATACACGGTAGAAGTCTCGAGCCACGAGCTAACACGATCTAGCGTTGAATCCGGACACTAAAATTCAAAGATATCTAATTAGTAATTTTATTATTCTCTTCACATGTATGATCAGCTGTGGTAACACAACGACGGTGGGATAAGACATGAGTTCTACTTTCTATCACAATTGTAAAAAGAGCGAAGAAATAAAGAAATTTGAAAAAAAAGGCAGATAAGAGAAAAATGAATATTGTCTTTTTTTCGTTCTTCTTGTCTTCACTGAGGCAACAAAGTCATCACTTTTTTTTCTTTTTCGGTCACGGTTTGAGAAATTTCGGAATAATAATAGTGGCCAAATATATTTCGATGTTATTATTGTTTATTACTTCTGAAAACACAAATAGCAGATCGATTTGAATTCTATGCTTTGAACAATAAATTGTAATTGCTAAAATATCGATAAATTTACATGATATTAATATTAATATGGTACATATATCGTAATTATATATCGTTTAGATACATAAATAATATTAATTAATAATAATACGGCACTTTATCATCGGTATATCGTTTCTCTGTCGATTCAATGAACGACCAACAAGAATTATAATCGTTGCAACAACATCATATATATATATCGAGGGGTGAATCACAAGCGAAAATGTGTACACCACATCTCCTTTATCTCAATATCTCCCAATATCCCCCAATATCTCGCACGATATCTCCTGATATAATTTTCAATATAAATCCAAAAATTTCCCAATATCTCCCAGTATCTCTTGATATCTCCCAATATCTCCCACGATATCTCCTGATACAATTTTCAATATATCTCCAAAAATCTCCCAATATCTCCCGACATTTCCTACTCTCGGTACACCACATCTCCCTTGTGATTCACCCCTCGATATATCTATATATATATATCATCATGAAATTGTTATGATAACTTTATCAATAAATAGTGCGATTGTTAAGTACAATACCTTCAACATCTTCGAAAATAGACATCTACATTATCATTTTTTATCTATATATAGGTATATAATATATAATATGATACAAGATATTTTCTTCATTTCAATTCTAATATCAAGGAATTCGAGGATAACGGTTCCAAATACCAAATAGAGCTCCGTCGAAGGGTGATGATTTGATTTTAGTCAATTGTTTCAAAACTTATATCTGGCAAATATAGCGTGGGGAAGAAAAAAATAAATCTTTTTTGATTTTCATTCGTCCTAGACACTATGAATTATCTATGAATTATAGCCGTGTTAGAAGTGTATTAGTGCAGCGATTGACTGATTGATTCGAAGATCAAGCCTTTATCCACTGCTCCACGTAGTCGAGGGCACCGTGTAAAATTCTTTTCTCGGTTACTCTTAGTTGTAACGCTGTTTTTTTGTGCTGAGTCAACGTAGTGTTCAATAATTTCATATCCTCCTGAAAATATTTGTATTTAGAGAATTCTTAGTGATATTTTACAATCACAGTTGAAAAATTTCATCAATTGTAAAAATAAAATCTGCCAATTTAGTCACAAACTAAAAGTCGTACATCACTGAGCAAACGTAGGAGAAATTTTACTTGTTAGCTTTCATTCGGTTCATCGACCCGAAGAAAAAAATGTTATTGACAAAAATGTGCAGATGTCGCTTCACCCAATTGGCGAATTCTCTCCGATTTAACGAGGCTCTTTAAAAAATTCGAAACATGTAATATGAGATTCTAGGTTTTTATGTCACCCGTATCGAAGTGGGAGTTTTAATTATAATTCCTCGCGGTTTTCACTCACCTCTAGAGTAGTCGGATAATTAGCGATTAGCAGTTTCAATCTCGTTAGCATAAACCTCCGTACATTTTCTTCGATCACCGTCTCAAGGGCACAATCGACGTGTTTGAGGTCAAGCACCTTATCCGACTGCAGCCAGTGGTCAAGCTCCGGTTTTCTCATACTGAAAACTCTGAGAAAGGCTAAAAGGTCATCGGAAATCGGTTCTAACCCGGGTTTCAATAGGAACTCATCGTTCGACGGCAGCGCAAGTTTTCCCAACAGCTCGATTCGCTCCTTTTGCAGTGCATCGGCCTTGCTTATGCCCAGACGAAGCTTAAAACCGTCCTGAAACATGGATCAAGTTTCTTTTTTGGGGGGGGAGGGTGGTGAATTTTTTTTACGTCTAAAGAATGAATTTTCTCTCGATCACTTTGGAACACTTTTACTTAATTGGACATGAAACCACAATTCGGAGGTTTCACTGCCTGAGCCTAGAAAGTCCGGAGTTATTTTGCGTAGTTCGTAAATTACCCTACAATAGAACGTAAAAAAAAAAACTGAGTAAAATCGTGCGAACCTGTTTGTTGTCGAGACTAACAAATCCAGAATGAACAAAGAAGTCGGAATTGGTTCTGGGACCGTAGGCAATGAAAATTTGTTCATTTATCTCGAAGTTTCTGAGCGCGTAACATTCGCACTTGTCAGAAACTCTGTTGAAGTCCGTCGTAATCTGAAAAGAGAGAAGTAAAGGAAATTTCATTCAATTCATCCCGGAGGTGGTGAATCACTGGCGAAAATTTGTACACCACGTTCCCTTCGTTTAAAAAAAAATGTCCAATATCTTCCATGTCCTGTAATATCTCGCAGTATCTTCCAGTATCTTACAATATCTTCTCATATCACGCAGTATCTTCCAATATCTCCCAATATCTTCTCATATCTCGCAGTATCTTCCAATATCTCCCAATATCTTCTCATATCTCGCAGTATCTTCCAATATCTTCTCATATCTCACAGTATCTTCTGATATCTCCCAATATTTTCCAACATCTCACAATAATTGTCAATATCTTCTAATGTTTACCTTGATAACTCTCAAAAAGCTTCCCACTTTCTTCCAATATCGACCAATAATTCCTACTCTGTGTAACTCAAATCGTGTAAATTGTGATTTACTCCCCGAATTTATCGATATAATCGATTTGAAGCTATTGAACGTTTTTTTTATTCACGAATTGAGGGATTTGAAGCTAGAATGTAAAATGACAAGAGTAAATTATTCATTTTAATTACCTTTCCTTCCTCGTGGTTGCACATATCCCACATCGGTATGAGCCCGTAAATCATTTTTGATCCATCTTCGTTTGGGATTCTATTCTGTCTGGTCATTACGGTGGACACTGCCCAGCTGAGAGTTGAATATTGATGATTATGAGAGAGAATTATGAATAAGATCGCGATTTAGACTGTGACACATGGGCACATGAGATCGAAAGATCGTTAAAAAAAAAATTAAAATAACTGTTGAGAGTGTAGAATTAATTAAGTAGGACACTCGTTCGTGAATTGAGCATATGTATTTATGTTATTTACCATACCAAGACTTTCTATTCATTTCTCTATTCGACTGAGAACGAGAATAAGATAAGAAGCAAGACAGACAAAAAAAATCGGTCAATTCGTGTGCATTGCCGGAGGCAAACCCCACGCGGTTCGGAATGAACCTGACCCAGAAATACGAGCGCCGCGGATGTGGGGGGAAAAAAATGGATAAAAATTAACAAGAATCATGTTTCACTCGCCGTAATAAATACAGTGCCGAAAAAAAATTGTTGTATTTATCCATAATTGATGAGTCGCTAACGATCTTTGTGGAATATTTACCTCTAAACCGAGACACGAGTCTGATTAAAATGATCAAACTGCTGTATATTGATAATTGTTGTGAGAATATCAAACAAATTTTGAATCATCCTCTACGGCAAATACTGCATCATGAAAGTTACAGCTACAGCTGCGTGAAAGTGCAGCGGCACATCTTTCTTTTGCTAAAATAATACCATCAAGCGGAACTTTCTGCCTCCATAAAACGATCCTCTTTATGCACCAAGATATGTATGATGTATCTTGTAATCAAACTGAAACGAGTCATCGAGAGTCGGACTCGGACAGGATCTAAGATATGGGTTAAAATGACGAAGGTGAATTTCTATAACAGAACGAGTTTTAACTTCAACGAATGTTCCGAACACCGATGCACCTAACAAGGCCGTGTGAATAGTAATTGAAAATCAGACGATCTCGCTATACGGATGCACTTTCTACGCAAGTAAGCGGAAGCTGGTTACAGTCTCGGTTCTCTAAAGTCTTTCCACATCTCGCGATCATTCGAGACACGGTGAACCGAGCATAAGATCATTTGCAAACTAAATGGACTGAAAATCAATCTCCTCTTCTCTGATCCTTACTACACTAGAAATTGTTTTTTGAAAGTTTTACCGCGTTTCAAATGATGTGAAAAAAAAAGAAGAAAACACGATATATCTCACTTATACGTTGGAAGATTATTTTTTGGTTTTGTTAACGTGTCGTAGTTCCGAATGTGAAGATACGCGAAGGACATAAGTATAGCTTGTCTAGTTGAAAAAAACATCGTGTGTGGGAACCGAGTGAGAGAGCGAAAAAATATTCTCCTAGGAACTTATAGAAGACGAATTAAGTTTCACCGACTTACTTACGCCAGGTGTAAGAGAAAACAGCTTCAGTCTGCAGTAAGACTTTACCGGGAAGCGATCGATGTGATGTCAAATGTAAAGTGATATTAAAGTTTGCGGTTTGATTCATTTTTTCTCACTCTTGATAAAACTGTGTTCGAAATACAACAACGACAACAAGTCAGTGCCATTTGGGATTAAATGTCACGGGTCGAAATCGGATGATCTTGGTCACAACACATCGAACAAGTTTGAGGAAGTGAAATAGAAACACGTTTTTCAATATTATATGATCTTAAGCATGACGTGAATGAGGAATAGAAATGAGTAAAAGAGGAGTCTGTGCAGTGTGAATATACGGAGAAAATACATTTGGACCAGAATTTGACAGATAAAATTCGACTTCATGATCCTGGAGGAGTTATCATCGACGCTGAACAGGAAGAATATAATATTCGTAATTCTTGTGTTGGTCGTTATCTACGTCCACGTTTATCAGAAGCCAGTGAGACCGAGAGTCGAAAGACAGTACTTCAACAACTTCAACATGTTTTATTGATTGTTAACAGCAGTGTGTAATTATACGTGAGACTTTAAACTATGATAAACTGTGTTTGCTGATTGACTCTTCCCTTTCCCTTTATCAATGATGTGGAGATCATTCGTCATTCTGTTCATTGTGACAACGAACTTGTGCACTTTTCTGGATTCTTACAAAATCACGAACGACAAAGACTCGAGATTAGTCAACGCCTCTGACCAAAAGGTACGTAAATCCAATTATCCTCGTTCGTAACGAGTCGAAATTAGAAGGGGGAATATAAACCGAGAAACGAAACAGAAGAAGGTAAATTTCAGGAATATTTTTCAAGAAAACTGTTTTTCTAGTATTCTGTGTGAGTTGAACAAATTTCATGATTCATTAATCGAAACGTTTCCAAAATATCTCGAAAACCACTGAACCGATTGACTTGAAATTTCAAGGATAATTTTCTGCTTGAAAATCGCTAAATTGCTAAATTGCCATTTTGTCAAAAATCGTTCTGTTTCAAAGACTAAATACTAGTAGTTCATTGAATGTTTGATTACAAAAAATGGAAAACATTTTTTAAGTATATCGCGTGTCTAATGACATAAGGTCGTAAGCGCCAATATACGACTTTTTGCTTTTTGTAACGGCAAAAGGTCGTATATTTTTTTTGTAACCGTATTTAGACTGAGGACCCGAAGATTCGTTCATAAACGTTGAAATTTAATACTAGGTCAATTAAAAGCAGAAGGTCGTATGTACTGGTGGATACGACCTTTCAGTACTAACTTCGCAAAAAAAAAATGGTTTCCATCAATTGCAGAAGGTCGTATCCGCCAAAAATTAATTTTCGTGGTAAATTAAAAATTCGTCAATTAACGGCAGAAGGTCGTATCGACTGGTAGATACGACCTTCTGCTTTTAACCATGAATATTTTTTATCGAATTTTTCGAAACGGCCGTTTTTTCAATTTATCTTTGCGTTTCAGGTGTTTTTGGGACTTTTAGGTTTCGGAGTAAAAAATTAAAATAAAAAAATTTGGCGGATACGACCTTCTGCTTTTAACCATGAATATTTTTCATCGAATTTTTCGAAACGACGTCGATTTCGGTTTTTCTTTGCGTTTCACGTGTTTTTACACCGATTTGGAAAAATCATGAAAAATGAAGAAAAAAAAAATTGGAGATACGCCCTTCTGCTTTTAGCTCCGAATATTTTTTGTCGAATTTTTCGAAACGACGTCAATTTCGATTTTTCTTTGCGTTTCACGAGTTTTTACACCGATTTGGAAAATCATGAAAAATGAAAAAAAAAATTGGAGATACGCCCTTCTGCTTTTAGCTCCGAATATTTTTTGTCGAATTTTTCTAAACGACGTCAATTTCGATTTTTCTTTGCGTTTCACGAGTTTTTACACCGATTTGGAAAAATCATGAAAAATAAAAAAAAAAAAAAATTGGAGATACGCCCTTCTACTCTTAACATTCATTTTTTATTTTTCTAACGAATTGTAATGAAAGAACGACGTATCCGCCCAACTTACGACCCTTTGCACTTACATTTCTCGATCTCGTTATTTCAATTGTTACAATACGTTTTGATCACTTTTAGAGCGAATGGCGAAAAAAAAAAAATTATACGCCCTTTTGCCACCAAAATCGTGTTTTTGGCGCTTACGACCTTATGTCATTAGGCACGCGATATATTTTCGATCTGATCTGTACAATATTTTCCCTGAAAAAAAATTCTACAAGCGCCAGTTTCGTATCACTTTTTCGTACCAAGGTTGTGCAACTATTTAAACAATAGTAATAATATGAAGGTACTTTCTTTCTAATTGTCTTCACGCACAGAGACACAATAATTCATACGAATATAAACCAACAATGGGTGTAGAGATACTATCGCTCGTTACCCATTAAATACATACTCAGACCGTTTCACACGCTTCATAATTTATATCATGCAGTAGCCGTGTGGTATTTTAAATTCTGTATAATCGCGTGTTCTTAACTTTTCCACAAGTTTTTTTATCCATAAGACTTTTCCATCTTTAAAGACGTTTTTTTTCGTTTTTAAATACCTTCACGTAGTACCGCGTACATTATAAGCTTTCAAATGAGGATATCTGTGTCATGAATTAAATGGCGCCGAGAAAATGTGTCGACGATACATATATCCGATTACTTTCGTGTCTGTGTGACTGAATGGAATGATTTTATTGCAGGATTCTGATCTTGAGGACGGATACGCGGAGGGATTGAATTATTCAAACGAAGAAGAATCGCACAAGGAGTCGAGCGGTCGCGTAGTAATTGGAAAGTGGAGAAATAATGGTGAAGCATTTGAGCCAAAATGGCGAGATGGGGATTCTGTGCCGCTAGCACCATTCTCCACGATGTCGTTCAACAGCGGATGGAAGCGAAAGGGGCCCGATTCGCGAGAAGATTACCAAATCGAGCCCGATACATTTTACACCGGAAGTATGAGGAAAAACGGTGATTTTCAATCTGGAGAAAGTCGTACCGTTATTGAAAATGAAAGGAAAAATAATAACGGTGATAAATACGTTGAGGAAACAACGCAGAGAACCGTGGGGTATAAAAACGGAAATTTAAAACGGGACAATGATAAACCGGACGAAAACGGCTCGGGCGTAAAGTATAGGGAAACTTTGCAGAGTTATCCCAAGGAATACGAGCTCTTCGAGAACGAAAACGACGATCCGAGACCCAGGAAACGAAGACCGCCAGAGAACTACGAATTCCCGACGATCGGTGAGAGAAGAGCCGAAGCAGAACCGACGAACCAGACGAGAAATCGCGAGAACGTCGAGTTAAAGACGTTCCTAAAAATGCAGGGCAACGATTTGAGCCTGTCGGAAATATTGCAACAGAAGAATTTAACCCTCGCGGATATTTTGAGAGGAAAACCTAACGCGATTAGGATACTGAAATCCAACGACGGAGAACCGGACGTGAAAATTCCTGCAACACCGATTACGGAGGCGCCGGCAAAAAGCACGCAAGATTCTTCATCGACTTCCGGATACCTTCGATGGTCACCGAGCAAAAAAATCACGGTGATAAAATCCGACAATATTGTTTCAACGACACCGTCGATAAAAATTGCTCCGTCAATTATCGCAGAATTCGTCAAAGATAATGAAACATCATTCGATTCAACCGTAGACTCATTATATCGGGAAGATAATAAAACCAAGGATTCTGAACACGAGTTTCTAAAGCCATTAGCGGAGAATCGTGAAAGTTTAGTTGTAGATGCAACGTCGAACGAAAGAGAATCGTCTGTGATATCATCGGGTGAAAAATTAGCCTCGGAAAATAACGACGATGATGAAATAATGGAATTTTCCGATTATCCTTCAAAAATGTCGAAGTTCGTAGCACCGATTATCTTCAACAGCGGTAAAAGAAAGATCATTCCTCACAGTGCGATCAGAGCCGAAGAAACAGCCTCGAAATTAAGCATCGAGAATATTTTGCCCACGGGGAAAACGACAGAGGTTGAGACTATCGACACGGTGAATCCGATTCAGAAAGGTGACGAGTCTGGAATTGAATCGACGATCATTTCCGAGAAGGAAGAAAATTATTTAACGACATCGAAAACGAATGAGAAGAATTTGACGCTGAATCAGAAATTTCACGATGTCGTTATGCCGAAGGTTGATCCGCAATCTCGGGCTGAGATATTGGAGCTTTTCAGTTCCGGATCGAGCGTCGAAAGATTAGAACGTCTGTTGGCTTCCAGAAATATGACGATTGAGGAGCTGATCGCTCTGAGACAGAGGGGATCGAGCCAAGTACATTTCGCCGAGGTGTTCAAGACGAAGGAATTACGATCTCTAGCATCGACTGAAAAATTTGGTCAAAAAATGACCGCGGATCCAATTCACGATACGAGCTCAGATGATGAAACGATTTCTAAGAATAGGAGGAAAGAAACATCCGTAAAATATCCAGCGACGGATTTGTTCGATCAGTTATCGAAGAACGTAAATCTGAAACCGGATAAACGCGATCGAAGATTGGAAAATCCTGTTGTAAAAGAGGATAAAGATTCGGGTTTGACGATCCTGACTGAAAAATTACCGGAAGTTAATGATATTCAAAGGGATTCCGAGGGTTCGTCTTACTACACGAGCATCGAGACGGTGAGGGTGGTTCCAGCGGTTGAAGATGAAGTTGTGAAAATTCCTGACATATTCGACGACAGCAAGTCTTCTTCGATACTTGGATCAAGTTTTTCGGAAATCGGTCGGGTCGAAGAGATAATAAACGATGATTTAAAGTCTATAAAAAAATCGTACGGAACGAACGATTACGAGTATTCGGAGAAAAAGTCACAGTCTAACGTTAAAGTAAAACCCAGCATAATAGCGAGCGGCGGTATACTAGGAGTAACGATAGTTGTATTTTTGGCTATATTCATAGCTTGCAGGATAAGACAGAAGAAAAAGTTCACCTACAAGAATTCATTCGCTAAAGCAGTTTTTCACAACCCGGTTATGACCCCTAGAAAATTGTCGAACACTAGCAGCGTTAACACGATAATGGTCGACGTCGTCGCTACCTCGACGACAAAGAGACACCAGAACCACGATCATTACCAAACCGACGATTTTCATATGGATAAAAGCGACATCGACAATGACTCGCTTGATGCTAACGACAGCTGGGACACGATACCGGATTTTATGAAATAATAAAAAGATCGTATACCCCTTCTGACGTCACACGAAAATGCATACGAATGATTCATTCTTCAATATGTCAATATTTGTCATATTTTTCCTTCCATTTGATAAAAATTATGATCCCTAATGACGAAAAGTTTCACTATTACTTCAACGGATGAAAACTTTCCAGTTTCACCGTTTGAAAGTATTTTTTTTCGCCACCATGAGCGCTGGCATCGATTACTCTTATCGTTCGAAGTAGAAACACGCTTCAACCTTTGAATAAGTTGGTTTGTAACTGATTAATTATTGAAAAAAACTGCATCCAAGACTTTCTTGAAGCCATATTTATGTCAGTAATAGTATGATTTGATGAAACATA
The DNA here is from genome assembly GCA_018420115.1 of Euura saliciscinereae. NCBI lineage: Eukaryota > Metazoa > Arthropoda > Insecta > Hymenoptera > Tenthredinidae > Euura > Euura saliciscinereae. The sequence goes on along the minus strand of JAFFZH010008519.1, from coordinate 2,354 downwards.
GGCACCAGAAATAAGTAATCAGCCTTTAAGAAGGAGTGGCTCAAAACGGTGCTTCAAAAGTAAATTTTGTGACCAATTCTGGGCAGATATAAATTGACTACTAATTTTTGACACTTCTTATTATCTAAAAAAGTAGTTGTCAAAATGAAAAAAAAAACGTATGCCTCGAAGAAAGGTTCTACGGTACTCGAAATATATTTACAACGGTTGCAGTGATTTCTTTTTTTTCAACTTTTAGTAACATTTGTGGTCACAGTTTTTTTCCACGTGTGATAGATGTGGCCACAAACGATATACACCAAGGTGCGTTTATCTATCCTGATAAAGATATGTGTAATCATGACGAATTACGTCACAAAGTCGTAATATTCGATCTATTGAATTGCCTCCGATTATTGTTCAGATAAAAAAGAAACGGGAGAAATAAAATCTAATTATTCTTCCGTGAACGTGAACCACTGGGAAAAATATGAAATGAGAAAAAAAAGGATGAAAATCTTCATTCGATGGTCTAAAGACTAGACCGGAATTGCAATGAGCCCAGTTTTCGTTTATGCCATGTGTCCAATCGTAAGATCGATAATTATATCGTTCATATGTAATTTTATATTCTAAGTGTAACACTCTAAGTACCTAAATAGTCTATAAAATGCTGTTTATCCTAATACCGTATGTATTACTGTCTAGTTTATAACACTGTATATTTATTCCCAAAGTATTTTTCTGTATAAAAAAGAGAAGATAAAAAACGAAAAAAAAAATTTGATATGAGGTGAAGTAATAAAATTCGTCCCGTTTGGCAATCTCTGGTGGGGTTTCGATGTTTATTTTATTTTATAGATAGGGGCTGAGCCTCTTATCACGGTACTTCAGTATTCGATCAAAGCTTTGAGCTCCGTCAAGTGCGTCGTACGATGGAAGGAATACTTAGATTAGCGGTGTATTACTACCGTGTATTACCTTAGAATCTTTTACGTAAGTAATTTTAATAAACTCACCAATATTCTTCGTAAGTAAAAACTTCCCTAAGTAATTCGGATACAGGATTTTTACTGCTTTGAAAAAATCTATTGAAGTAGGAATATTGTCTGGCAATATTTCTGCACTGCTTCAAAGCCGCTTCTGTAATACAACGAATAACACATTAGAACCAGCAGAATATTTTTTTGTTCGCACACTCGAATAAAAAATCTTTTAGATTGTTAGAATATTTTAAAAAATTATGCACTCGACATGAATGTTTTATGGAACTCGAATACTGAGGAAATGGCTTCATATTTTTTATTCTTGTTTCATCCCATGTCATATTCTATCATCATTCTGAAAAATTATTGGTACCGAGAGACTTTGAGTTCGATGTGGAGAAGAAAAATTGGAAAAACTTATGATTTAGATATAATTAACGTTATTTAGAGTCAGAAAAGCAATTTCTATGATATTCTAATCAATATCAGTGTCGATTATTGAAAAATTAGTAAATTGGATCCGAAAACTTGATTCTAGGGTGTATAAATCCCTTCGCTTTCACGATTCAAACTCTTTTCGAATATTTACAGTCGATTATTTGAATTAAACTTCCTAAAATTCGACTTTTTTGTGACGATAAATGTTATTAAAAAATATCAAGATTTCCTGAATTGGTCAATTACTGATTGAAATATAATTAAAAAATTTAGAGATGATCCTGGGTCAGTCATAGTAATTCCGAATTCAAATAGGAGATGATAGCATTTATATACGTGATTATTATTATTACTACTACAAAATGTACTAATTCTCGCTGCTCGAGATAAAAATAATACATTTAAACATACTATGACCTCCAATTGCTGTAGGAATGCTTACTTTGAATTTTTTCAACTATTGTTCCGTCAGATAGAGATGACAAAAAAATTCTATTGCTTCGATACTTCTATGTTATAGTAATTAAAAATCTGATTCTAGAGAAGCAATAGAAACTCAAACTAATCCATAAATCGCACAAATATATTCAAAGAAATATAGAATCGTCATATAAGATATTTGAAGTATTTATCATCGATTTCAAGACCCTGAAGAAAAATTCTGCACATATTTTCTAACTCCTATTGAATTATATAATCGAGTCAACAACAAATCGAATCAGAATTCTCGATGTTTTTCAGCGCATTATAAAATGCGTACAATTTTTGTTGAACTGGTAAGATTAATTGTTCAGTATCTTCCGAGGGGTGAATCACGAGGGGGATCTGGTGTACAGAGAGTAGGAAATGTTGGGAGATATTGGGAGATATTAGGAGATATTGGGAGATATTGGGAAATTTTTGGAGATATATTGAAAATTATATCAAGAGATATCGTGGGAGATATTGGGA
>JAFFZH010008516.1:0-61217 GCA_018420115.1 Euura saliciscinereae | reverse complement strand
GATTTACAATTAATACCCGACAAGACTGCGTTCGCTAAGGCGATTTTGAAATAAGTACAACCTATATTATATATATCAAGAGACTCGGTAGAGTCTCGAGCCAAGTACATTAAAAAAAAATTTTTTTACGCGCGAGAGACTCAACGGCTCTATATACCCGAGCGACCACTGTTTCGGGCGAACGGTTATTTTCAAGTCGTGTTTATTCCGCATCCGCGACAAATATGGCTTTCCGTTTACACGGGTGTGAATTTAGGCTTAAAAAGCTCTCATTTAAACCCAATTTGAACGTAATCAGTTATCTGAGAGCTTAGATATGATTAATTATAGATTTCAGATACCCCGTTTCATCGTCAATCCAGTTTTCTTCGTCAGGCGTCGTTTATAATACATATATGAGTATCGAGTTCGTCCACAATTTATCGACATCGGGGATAACAATTTCGCACCCTTAGAACAATAGCGTAGCATCTGAAAAAAAATACTAATCCTAAAATACACTAAATATTCCTCTGAAACGTACTAGATAATAGAAAGGTGATTCTATACTGCCATCCGGCTGCTGCAATTAAATTATTCAAATTTTTATACACGTTGAGCGAAATTTTGATGCTCATTCTGGCGCGATGCCGTAACAATTGAAAAAAAGGTTTCCAGGGTGGCTACACCAATTCGGAGTTGTTATTCTATTGCACTGTGTAGTACTGCGTTGAAATAGATAACCTTTGTCAATTTTGAGATACGAGAAAATGATTCCGCAGATTTTGTGATATTACACTATCGCAGCGAGGAAGAAGAAAAATTCTGACTCATTGCTCTATTTGAAATTTTTATCAGTACTGCAACTACTTATTTTGGACAGCTATATTGGTGTCCAAAATTTCTACTCTTTCTCGTCAAAATACTACATCATTTTTTGAGTAATATTCCGCAATAAAACGAAAATTTGGAATAATCGACTTGTTACACTATCGTCCTGGGGGTACGAATCTTAAGACTGGCCTTAAATTTTCCACGGCCTTTTTTTTTCAAATCATAGTTAATCACTCGTAAGTTGAGAGAAACTGGACACAGCTCTTGACGGTATTTGCGGGACAGTTAAGTTCCAGCGAAACGGTGGAAAACGGGATTATGAAAAGACTGCACCCGGCCAAAGTCGCGTTCCAATCCATTCGAACGAAATCAGAGTTGGACAAAAATGAAGTGCAACCAGCTCGTTTCAGGTTCAAGCATCCCATAAAATTTTGAAGCATCCCTGACGCTGACAATCAGTTTTATCTTCTATAGTCTATAACATTTATGAAGCTATTTCATAATCCCGAACTCGGAGCTGTTCAAGTATGATGATTTTATAAACGATAAGGAGATAAATATGTTGCATATAATAGGGCGTAACCGCAACGTTTTAATCTCGGTGCACTTTGCGCAGTTCGCAGCGGTTCGGAAAGCTGAAAATCTCGCGTTTCACCGATATCCGAATATAATCTCCGATCATGTCGTGCGTACCTAGATATTGCCGACTGTGAGCTATAGTCTCGAACGCGGGGTATTGTCGAACGCATAGGTATAGTTGTATAGTATTATATACATTCGAATATAGTATATTGAAGACATATAGGTTGAGTTATTATTGGGCCTGGCTGCCCCGTTAAACAAATACGCTACATATTATAAATTGGAGATAAGAAAAATTAAAAGAAACAAGAAAATTAAACAAACCTATAATACTCTATTGGTTGTGATTTACAAGATATAGCAATACAAGAATAAGCTCCGTCTGTTTGCGGTGAAGTAACGAACAATATACGACCACCGAATAATTGAGACATCAATTAAGGGGGTGAACTTAATTAGGGAACGGTGGTCGTTCGAGCAGACAGACAAGCGTCATGGGAGCCTGTCGCTTGAATGAATATCTATATGTATACATACATATGTAGTACAATGTACATACATACATAAGGCGAGTCGTGAGTACGTCGTTGAATGGTTGTGTGAAATCGCGAATGGGAGGACAGAATTTAGCAACAATTAATAATACTTATAATTATAATGTATAATGGTAATTGATTGTAGGACAGAAACAACCAACATTTCACGCGCGTACCGATCGGACCAACGAGAAAGAGAGTAAAAAGAAAGACCTTTAAAGAAAGAAAGGCAAAAGACTAGAGTAGTCAATTCCATCAGCTGACAGCATCCAGCTTCAGAGGGGAAAAAAATTTATAGTTGGATACACGCGAGTTGGCATCCCGTACAAAATAACATCTCGCTTACCCCCAATAAATATCAAGAGCCCGTTGTATTATTGCTTTTGAAAACTTGGCGAGGAGAAACGACAGACTAGAGTACGGAATTCCGGAAATGTCTGCGGAATTAGTTTCCCATATCTTACCCTCGTTTTGTCGGGCATCCGAACAGACAGCATGATTTAGAGCCGAAACTCCGGGTGCCATTGATAACCCGGCCGTCGAAGTTCCTACATTTCACTGTGTTGCTGAGGGCAGTTTTTCCGGTGGTTCAGCTTTTTCCATCCGTATCAGTATTTTGCCGTGAAAAAGACGCACAACAGCCCGGTCTCTTTGTACAATGATTTTCAAATTTCGAGGAAGGAACGTAGGCATTTGTGTGCCTCTTCCCTCCCTCCCTCGCCCCCCCCACACACACACACGATGACAATGGGCTACCTATAGTCAGCAAAGCTGCACGACTGAAGCAAAGCGTGCACTAGAGTTGTGGAATAAATTTTTGAACCCTGCAGATAGTCTCATTGTCTTTTTCCCCTTCAACGATGCATTACAGAACGCCTTGATAATCCGGCTTCTATGTATAATATACATACAGGTATAGGCATATACACCCTGCGGTTGGTCTATCTTTGTTTCTTTCTTTCTTCAGTATTACCGTACTTTCTTTCTGGTCCAATTTGTATGCGCCAACGAAACTTTTACCCTCGAGCGAATGATATGCGAATGATATACGACTGATCGATAAGAAAAACTACGGCCAAAGCACGAATTTGTTATTCTCTGCGATTTATACGTGTGTGTAACATGTTATTAATTATTGCGTGGAGTCGAATTATAATTGTAATGGATAGGTCATACGAATCCCGACAAAGTCGCTAATTCGGGACCGGCGGCTCAAGCGCGTCGAGGCTCGTATTTTTCTGTTCGGTTTGGGTTCGTAAAAAGAACGTCACAGCTGTACGTTGATCTGGAAACATTTGGTCCAAAAACCGGGCAGATTGAGCGTGACTCCATTGATCGCGAGTGTGTTGAAAAAATTTGAAGGAATCGAAATGAATTATGCTCTCGGTATCCACAATGATCGCCTTCATCTCGCCTCATCAAATGTATTATTCTGTTTTGGTTTATTGCGGACCAATTATGCGTTCTTGATGTGCTACAATTCGAACTTTGGCCGATCAATTAGACGAATATAGGACAATTGTACCAGTTAATATTTAAAAATATATCTGTGAAAACTCGACGGTTCGGCATTTATTCATTCACATTCCGTCCATTGATCCACAGTAGAATCAAAAAAAGAACTCGTCGGTTCATCATTGTCATTTTCCAATTTCCGTACGACAGCTGCCCCTCGCCGTTTTCCCGCCCCTCAGCACCTTGGAACGTACACCATTCGCATCCGTTCGTCAAGCTGCGACTCTTCGTCTACGAGCGGTCGATACATCCTTCGACCAACCCCCGGGCTTTCGCACCTACGGCTACGTGTGATACCTGTGTTACCTGCCGCCTTCGCTGCGGAGGCTTTCTTCTCGTGCCGAGTCACTACTGCAGCATGTAGAAATTTCCATGCGGCGTACGGAATTTGAAAAGATCTGCGCTATGTACCCGCACGAGAAAAGTGGGTTTACGGAGCTCTCAAGAACTTCCCGCTGCAGCATATAAACGCATACAAAACGTGCTAATTGGAAAGTTTTAATAACTGCGAGCAACATAACTATACCTATCCATACCAATGTGCAAAAGCTACATAGTCTTGACGCAATTAGTACGAGTTAACCCGTCATTGCGAAAATTGTGGGATTCGGACAAGCAAATCTCGAGCGATTTTCATAATCCACGTCCGTCCTACACAAAACCTAGCCAACCAAGCTATGATAAAATATCGGCGGTTGTAGACAAATATCAGATGGGTAGGTACACCCGAGCATCCCCATTTACGGTAGGTATACCAACCCTAACGAAGTTTATACAGTCTGAAAGCTGCAGCCTGCATGCGTTCTCGTTCGCGTTCGAGGCTCGTACGTGTTGTGGTAGGTATACCTACGATAACTCATCACGTATCCCTCACGTTCTATGCATGGATCCTTCCATTCCATTTCATTCCATTTGAGAAAGCACACGAGGGTAGAGTGAGCAGTGACGGAAGGGTAAGAAAGCGCCTGCGCCTCGGCCACCTAGCGCTTTATTTTTATCCTCCGCGACGCGACCATCACTCGCGTTATTATGCTAAATATATTGTATCGAGATACAAAACTGCAGAATGCATAAGCAGATTAAAAACCGAGAGAGGCGAAATGCACCGCCTCGCGTGTATGTGCTTCAAACCTCTGCTGCAGCGGAATACGAAATTTCATTTCCCATGAAATGTGAGAAAATTATTTTAATATTTGAAAGAAGAGCACAAAAAAGTTGGGAGTATTTAACAGCGGTACCTCGTGATACGGTATGCGGCAAACTTTTAACTACTCTATTCATATACGAATCGTAAGAAGTTTGCCTCGCGGCTTATACCAATATGTACGCGAACGTCACGCGAATTACCTCGTGTTATAAATTACATTATACATTATAATCCGGTTCTGCCATAAAATATCGAACATTGTTTTGAACGAGCTGCCGATATTCCTAAGAGCGAACAATGAAATACCCGGCTTTATTATTCCAAGTTTAAAAGTCGGGATCCGAGGTGCGGGAAATCTCAAATATAAATTGTACACCTGAAATCTGTCCCATCGACACGCCATACTCTCCTCTGAGTTTCCTTCTGCACGCAAAAAGCGCCGAGCCGCGCGACTCACGCTATACGTACACCATCCCCTGTATATAACGCGGGCAACTAAATCACCTTTATTATCCGCACGTATTCATTCGTTTGCCTACCCATGCTTGCCCATGCGCCTAATACATTACCGACAGGGGTACGCATGTATGTGTAAGTACGTGTTCGGTGTATGCGCGCGTATACGAACATACGCATTAAACCCCTCCGTGCATAAATACTTGTAGCGATAGTATTACGTACAGGGGTAGGTATATGACACGCGCAATTTTCCCAAACTAATTGGATACGCACTATTGCGGAAGTTCCACATTGATCACGATTTCCGGACTTCCGTATGGCTGACTTTTTTATTACTACTATAAACCTACTATTTTTATGTACGTGTGTATACATATAAAAAAAAAGTAATAAAAAAGTCAGCCATACGGAAGTTCAGAAATCGTGATCAATGTGGATTATAATATATAAGTATAATCAACGTGCTCTTTCGCTTGTATTTTGAAGAGCATTCAGGTGTGTCCGAGAATCTTAACTCGCACGTGTTTTATTTTTCAATACATAAAAAGCACTGGCATCGAATCTTTGATAAGTGAATGGTGCGGAAATGTCTATTCAGTATTTATCGCTACCGATAAGGACCCAAGGTCGTTTATAGTTGAGGTAATCGAAAGAAAATGTGGGTACTTTATTATAAATTATAAATTATAAATTGGGCACGTCAGACCCAGGGGTAAATTCACTTCATCGTGAAAATCAGATTAAGAGTGATCAAAGATAAGAAACGGGTTCGCCCCCGGATCAGAGGTAAATGGACAGCCTTGGCGAGAATGAACGGTACAAGGGAGTCTCCGCATGAGTCAACGGGGCAACAAAAGATTGGTGCAAAGCGGCACGGTCACTGTTTATATACCTTTTGAAACTGTCATAATAGGTATAATGCACCAGCTGCGATGATTCATCGCGAAGTAAACGAGCAATCAATCTCATCGAGAACTACCGCGAAAACATTGAATCTATATTACGGTCTCCGATGGGGCTGACCCGCACTCTGACCGAGGGTCGAGAATGTTGGAGAGAAAAAAAAATTGTTGATACCCGTACGCTGGACAGGCATACGTCCGAGTCGGTAGCGATTGATTAGGTCATCCCCTGGGCAACGGTGGTACAAACACAAAGTAAACGACCGAAGTGACCAGAAGCGCAAAGACAGTCAATTGTCGATTCCCATCCAAGCCGCAGGATCTCGTTTCCGTTACGCTCACAGTTGGCCGGTCCTTTGAAAATCATCGGGATGACCGATGACCGTCTCCGTCGCGTCTGGTTCGTCTTCGTCGCAGCATCCGGTCTGTCGATGATCAGCAACGTCCAGGCTCAGGGGAACGAGGCACAGCCCGACTCCACGCAGAGTCGATCACCCCCCTGGCCCTTAAACCTACGTAGGTTCTCGCAATCTGTTTCATCATTTCATGGTTGTTTTTTCTGTGTGGATAATTGTTGGATCTAGACGCGCGAATCGCAACGAGCTAGAGTCAGAGGCATTTCGTAAACTGTAGGTACAGCGAGGGCGAATAAATCTTGACCACTTTTAATTCTCCGTACAGTAGTGATCAACGACGAGGAGAATGAATTGGCAAACAGATCTGTACCCAACGCGTTGAAGGACCTGAAGGAAAAACAGACTGGTATCGCGTTGGGTGAGGTGTACGTGGTACAGATCAATAGATCGGACCCACGCGGCACTTTGGATCTGATCTGCGGGGTTTGGGACGCCGCGTTGCAGCGGGGGCGGGACAAGATCCCGAATTTAGTGCTGGACACGACCATAACCGGACCTGGCTCCGAGACCGTAAACTCTTTTACCGCTGCATTGGGCCTGCCAACCGTATCGGCGCAGTTCGGGCAGGAGGGTGACCTCAAGCAGTGGCGAAACCTCAAGCCGAACCAGGCCAGGTATCTGATACAAGTCATGCCACCTGCGGATTTGGTCCCGGAAGCGATCCGGCAGCTGATCGTCGAGATGAACGTGACCAACGCGGCTATCTTGTTCGACAGCGAATTCGTCATGGACCACAAGTACAAGAGTCTTTTGCAAAACGTGCCGGTTCGTCACGTGATCGTCAAAGCCAAGGACCCTGGGATCAGGGAGCAGCTCTCCAGACTGAGGAGCCTCGATATCGTCAATTTCTTCGTCCTCGGAAACCAGGAAACCGTCAAATCGGCGCTCGACGCCGCGCAGTCGTTGAATTTCACCGGGCGAAAATACGCCTGGCACAGTCTTACTCTGAGTGACTCCGATGGCCCCGAATGCGATTGCGTCAATATTTCTACGATATTCCTGAAACCGGCTCAATCTCCGAATCAACGGGCCCTCCACGAGCTAATTGAAAAAGGACTTTTACCCGAACCAGTTTTGTCGTCGGCGTTTTACTACGACCTTACGCGGCTGAGCGTGACCGCGATGCGGGCAGCCGTCGACGCCGGCAAGTGGCCTACCGATCCAGCTCACCTGACCTGCGACGCCTACAACGGAACGAATACACCCGTAAGAGACGTCGACCTTCTCGGGTACCTCAGGAATGTTACATCCAGCAACGAATTTCAGCCCATCTACGCGAACTTCACTTGGGGTGAGAACAACGGTCAGCATTACGCCAGCTTCGTGATGACCGTCACCCTCGTCACCATCACCAACTCCGTTCCCGTTTCGACGGAGGAGATCGGCACCTGGGACGCTGGTGTCGAAAGTCGGCTCAAGGTCGGTGCCTTGGTTTTTCTTTTCGAGTTTTACGGCTAATTTTTCGATAGGTATATCGTAATTATCTGCGGCATGCCTGTATACTGGAGTGCCAGCATTTTCACACCTCAAGTTTATTTTTGACATTTGAGCAAAATAAATTTGTTCGGAGGTATCGACCTACCTCTGAACGTCAATATTTCAGAGCTAACACCTTCATAAATTCGGACGACAGGGAAATTGAAAGGGTGAGAGCCCTGAGATATAAAAGTTGATAAATCGCAAATTTGAGGTAAAAATGTTGGCGCCCTAATGCCGCAATACCAATAAAGTTGTTTCGCGAATTTAGCGTTGTGTGGCTTGCAGTAGGTACGTCGTGTACTCGTGATTTCATGATAATTCTTTCAAAAAGGTCACCTCGGGGGAGCTCATTGCCAATCATACCGCCGAAACGAGTTACCGGGTGGTGACCGTGGTTCAGGCGCCATTCGTGATGTACGACCCCGTTACCAAAGTGTGGTCGGGATACTGCATCGACTTGCTTCAAGAGATACGTAAAATCGTGAAATTCGAGTACGAGATACGCGAGGTGGAGGACCAGCTTTACGGAAACATGGACGAAGACGGGAATTGGAACGGGATGATCAAGGAGCTCAAGGAGAAACGGGCAGACATCGGGCTCGGGGCGCTCTCGGTGATGGCGGAACGTGAGAACGTCATTGACTTCACGGTGCCGTACTACGACTTGGTGGGCATCACGATCCTCATGAAGAAGCCGCAGACCCCCACGTCGCTCTTCAAGTTCCTCACAGTCCTCGAGAACGACGTTTGGCTCTGCATCCTGGCCGCCTATTTCTTCACGAGTTTTCTCATGTGGGTATTCGATCGATGGTCGCCCTACAGCTACCAAAATAACCGCGAAAAGTACAAGGACGACGAGGAGAAGAGGGAGTTCAACCTCAAGGAGTGCCTCTGGTTTTGCATGACGTCCCTGACCCCCCAGGGCGGCGGGGAAGCTCCGAAAAATCTCTCCGGACGTCTGGTAGCAGCCACGTGGTGGCTCTTCGGTTTCATCATAATCGCATCCTACACCGCAAATCTTGCCGCTTTTCTGACGGTCTCCCGACTCGACACTCCGGTCGAGTCCTTGGACGACCTCAGCAAGCAATACAAAATACAATACGCACCGCTCAACGGGTCAGCGGCCCACACCTACTTCCAGAGGATGGCGGACATCGAGGCCCGCTTTTACGAGTGAGTGCAGTCTTAATTGGTAATTCACTCTATTCACCCGCCAAACCTTATCACGATTGTCAACAGGATATGGAAGGACATGAGCCTGAACGAGAGTCTCTCGGACGTTGAGCGATCCAAGTTGGCCGTCTGGGATTACCCGGTGAGTGACAGATACACCAAGATGTACCAGGCTATGAAAGAGGCAGATTTTCCGAAAAATATGACCGAAGCACTGGCCAGAATCAGGGCATCTAAATCATCCGGCGAAGGCTTCGCGTTCATCGGCGATGCGACAGATATCAGATACTTGACGTTGACCAACTGCGATCTGACCATGGTTGGTGATGAATTCTCGCGAAAGCCTTACGCGATTGCTGTGCAGCAGGGGTCACCTCTGAAGGATCAATTTAACAACGCGTAAGCAGTTTTCGTGTCAACTTTCTAGTTCTGGTCGCTTTTACCGATTATTTCATCCGGTTTCCCGCTCGAATTTCAAACGGCAAATTATATTCATTGATTATTGGCGCGAAATAGACGACGCTGATTTTTAAACAGCGCGGCGAATTGGTATAAAGATTATATTGACACATTGTTTCTCTTGAACGCAGGCTGCTATCTCTGTTGAATAAACGAAAATTGGAGAAACTGAAGGAGAGATGGTGGAATCAAAACCCGGCGAAAATGACCTGCGAGAAGCAAGACGACCAGAGCGACGGTATCAGCATACAGAACATCGGCGGAGTATTCATAGTCATTTTCGTTGGCATTGGCTTGGCTTGTTTGACCTTGGCCTTCGAGTACTGGTGGTACCGTCACAGGCCAAAAGCCAATAACATAAATACTTCGCAAAATCCGAAAACGACGCAGAGCGTTAAACCAGTCAGATTCTATCTCCAACCCGCCGCAGCTCCGCCGAGGCATGCCTTTCACCCGCCCCAATTTCGCGGGGCGAGATTTTGAATCGTGTCCAACGTTGTGTCTCTTAATTAGGTCGTTCGATTCGATTCGAGATTTCCTGCATTCAAACGTTGCGCACAAGAAACTATTTCGAGTCCAGTTATAAATGAGATGGAAACAATCTCTGTATATTTTGGTCAAGTATTTTCCAATCGAATTCAAAGAAACGCTCAAAATATTCGCCATAATGTGTGAAAACGAAGCGTACAGCTATTCTCTAGTCCCCAGGGTGTATATTATTATTATATACACGGATGCGCGTGTTTACTGCACAAATATTTATTCTATACAAGATTGTATTGCTGAATGTACGAATTGAGATATAATAAACATATATTTACGATTTGAAAGAAAAATTAAAAATTGAAAAAAGAGTCGCACGCTCGCTCAATCCTATACGACTACGTGGAAATTGGAACGTAAAGAGAAGAAAGAAACCTTGCGTTTCTAGATTTCAAACCTGTATGCTCTGAATAGCTCACAGCTACATGTATGGCAGAGCGAAAAGTTGTGGGTCAGAAATCAATGCAGGTGTATTTGTGAAGCCTGTAGATATCAAACAAGTACGAATACAGGTACATATGGAGGCACATAATATTTATACGAGATGGGAATATAGCAATGATTGCGGTTGGCATGGCAGAAGGAAATGAACTCGGAACCTGCAGATTCTCTGAACTCTTTGATCGCTCTCTGAAAGGGATTAATGAACAAGCAACGAACGACGTATGTCTGCAATGCTTTTAATTGGTTACTCCCAGCTAGTTACATCGATCCTCGATCAATACATTTGTGGTTTGATTAATAATTTTTTTTCTTCAATTTATTTTTTAACCATTTTAATAAATAATCATTTTTTTCTTTTCCTTTTCTTCTAGTCTTTCCAAGATCATTGATGAAATTTATCGATTCGGCCAAAGGGAGCCTGCGCGATTTTTAGTACCGAAATCTGTCTCAGAATATACATCCAACACGCATGCACACACGTCTCCATATCTTCAAGGATCATCTTCTATTAGTTTATTATCATTTCGCATATAGGGTTTCGGAGCTTTGTCCGCGAGGTATTGTATGCAACAGTGGTTTTTATACATTTTTCTTCCATTAAATTCAGATTTTCTCATTATTTTTTTTTTCGTTTTCCAACAGGATTTTTCAATGTACATATGTACGATGAGAGTTACTTGGTTTTGTAAATATTATTATTATATTTTTTTCCTCCGTATGTTGGCTTTTTGTACCATATTACATCATATACATAACTATATATGTATATTTATATAGTTGTTTCATTTTTCTGTTTATATTACTTCTCTCGGGAAACGGAAGATGTGGAAGGATATTGGGTGGTGTGGGTGGGTGTTCAAGTAGGGGGGGGGGGGGGGTTAATTTTCTACGGAGTTAAATTATAATTAGGAAATATGATTATTAGAGATATGAAAATAATTAATAATAAAGGGGAAAAACAACAAGAAAATAGAACAGCACTTGGATAACATGACGTTTTAGAAATTTATAAAGTCATGCACGGGCATTATTCGCAAATATTCAACTTTACTGTAAAGTTTGTTTTTGATTTTTATTTTATTTATTTTTATTTTATTTTATTTATATATATTTTTTTTTTACTTTTCTTATTTTTTCTTCATTTCTTTATAGACTTTATGATTATATATTATATAATTGAATCTAAGCGCTCATTATGCTCAGCGCTCTATTACGCCAAAAACGAAAATAATCTTTATTCGTTTTTACTCAACAAGTGATAAAAATCGATAAGAATATTGTAGAATTTTAGAGGAAAAAAACATGAATTTTCTTTCCGCAATTACTACGAAAGTCAACGAGTTAAATAAACCGAAAATTATCTCTACTTTTTTATACAGAAAAAAAAGAAAATAAAACCTCTCGCTTAACAGAGAATAAACTCTTTTTTCTTTGCTCTCTTCCTCTTCGCCGCCTTCTTCTTGTTCTTGTTCTTGGTCTTCTTTCTTGTCTTCTTCTTCAACAAAGGGATAATAATAACGAACTGTTTGAATAAATATTATTACTTGTGTAGTTGGAGTCATCTGTTGTCGATCGTTTCTTCTTCTTTCCCAAGAGGGGGCGTGACGTGTCTCCTTGCGTTCATGCATAACAAATTCCACATGCCAAGGGGACCCCCTCGTCGTTTATTGATTATTTCAAAAATTTCGCTAAAACACCGTTTGCCTGTTGAGATTTTTTCACGATTTTTCAACATCAACTCCCTAAAGAGTGAGCGGTCGCAGTGCGGCCAGTGGTCGGCATCTCAAATTGCTGCTATGCCTTCTAAAATGGGAAACAAGGTCGCAAACGTAAGTAAATATTCAACCGATCGAATGATCGAAGAAAAGGCGCTCAAGTTTGTACCCTTGAAAACTGTCACGCGCAGCAACGATCACCTCACCTCTTTCTATCGTTGTGTAACGGAAGGCGCTGTTGGATCCATCCTAGTTGATCGAGCGTGAAACAATGTTTTTCCACTTGCGTAGTTTCTGGTATTTTTACAACATCTCCCTCCTCGTCCCTGTCTGGGGGAAAGTAAAAGTGATCCGTGTCCGAGAGAATTCTTCGTTTAGCCGGTGAACGAATCGGTTCGGTTTGTACGCATTTGTCGCACTGTCGAACTCTGAACTTCAACGTCAACGTAGCCGGGATAGCTGGGAGTGGCAAGGCGCTCTCTCGATACTCCATGTATGGGCTTTCGCCGCCTGGTAGGTAGAGCAAGTTCCCGGAATCGGATCGCCGATAGGCAACCCTCTCCAGGCTGTTGTTCACGGGAAAAGTTGTCCCGTCTGCCCAATGCCCGTCCTCCTTGATCGGCCGGAAATGAGTTCGAGCCGAGGTCAACAAATCTTCGTCCGGTTCTTGGACATCGAGTACTTTGTGAGTCGGACAAACTTCTTCGGTGGTCTTGGCAGGGGTCTTGCAAGGCTCTACGGGCAGAAAACAGCTACCTGCCTCGGAGCTGTGACCCAGAGTCGCAAGGCTTCCGCCAAGTTCACGCCAAGCCCAAGGTCCCTCGACGATAGAATTGGACCAGTTAACGTTGTAGTCTGGAATGTGGAAAGTCTTGTATTTGCCGTAGATTTAATAAAACTGGGAGAATTTTGAAGAATTGTAACATTAGGGAAAAGGGAATAAGTGGGTTCGAGAGATTTTATTTCAAAGGAATACGTGCCAGTTTTTTTCTCATTTCCCGGTTCGTTGTAATCTCCGACGTCAATCAAATCAATGTTCCATGGGATGAGCGGGGAGTCGTCGTTGACCGATTCTTGGTAGGGTGTGTCCATTATGTTTCTACCTGCGTAGCCCAACGGAAGTAGAAACGGAGCGTCGGTTGTGTCTGTAGGCCATAGAGGTCCGGAAGGAATGGAGAGAGAAGGGGCTGCCCAAATAGAGGCCGTATCCTGGGCGTTTCCCGGACCGGAATCCCAAAGAGCTTCCAGACTCTGATCGAACTTTGCCTTCAGCTGAGCCAGGCGTAATTGATCCAGTTCCAATTCCATTTCTCTGGATCTGTCCCTTCCCCTTTCCATTGACTTGGCAAATCCGTAGCTCACGTCTTTCTCGTCGGATCGTCCCGCACCGATTGTCTAAAGTCATAATCAAAGTTATCTCCTGGTAAAAATCAGAAAAACTGCGAAACGTGCAGAAAATAACATTAACATCTTCTCGAAATCTTACAATGGACATTTTGGTCTTCTTGTTATTGCGGGCCTTGTTATTGATGTTGTTACCGTTGACGTTTGCGTTGTTGTTATTTCCGATAATCCGATCCTTTTTGTGGCTAAATTTCTTTGGGGTAGCGGGTTGTAGAGCCGGGAAGGCTGCGTAGTACCTGAGGGCTCTGTCTCGAGGGGTTAGCGACTCCAACGCCATGTTTTGTTCTCCATCTAACGTATCGCCGCCATCCTTTTTCTCGTCCGAACCCCGTCCTCCGCCTCCACCCCCTTCCAACTCCCTCAGTCGCAAACAGAGCTCGTCGACCAAAGACTCGACTCCGCACTTCTGCAAGTCGTACCAAAGAACATGAATCTGACTAAAAACTAATTTACGATTCATTGCCAGGGCCAACTAGCGGAGGGAGGACAATCGCGAACCTGGTCGGCAGCACTGGCAAGGCACTGGATGACGGCGCGCTTCTGCTCCCTGTCGGTAGTCGGAGACGGTCTGGCGGGAGCTCGGGGCTGGCGGCAGGCACTTTTAGCTGTAAACGCTCCTGCCTTGCCACAAGGACTGAAGACAGAGTCGGGACGTCTTAGTAAGCTGAGAACGAAACGCGAATAGGCTACGGGATCTATTCCCAAAGCGTCTAGTCGCACCTCCAGCCACTTTCTCAATTCCTCTTCAGCCCCTGGGCCAAATATACCGCCCCCGCCGCCGCTGGGGGATGCCACGATCCCAGCCAGGTGCAGTGGAGGGTGCCTCATTCCTTCGCGATAGCTCCCTCTCTGGCCCGAGCTCCGGCAAACTTTGCTGCCTCCGGGGTGATCATCCTCTCTCCTGGTTTCAACAACGTTTGGTTCAGCGTCAGTTTAACAAATTCACCACAAAACGTGCTGATATACTTCCAATCTTTCAACAGCTAAAAGTCAAGGTGTACCTGTATGTTATTGTCTTCTTATCGTCTTCCCGCAGAAATTGGATAATGACTCGGACAAAACCACCACCCCGTCGTCTGAATCTGAATCTTGATCAGTTCTCAGTTATCCAGTCTTCTTCCTTTAGTTAAGTTAGTCGTTTGTCTGTTGCTTATGTTTTTTTTTCGTTTTCGTTTTTTCTCTACTTAGTGCTTGTTACTGTTACGGTTATGGTTATGTTATTGGTTGTTATATTGCTTGGAGAGTATAATTTTTTGATTAATTAATCAATTAGTACTGGTAATTGTTTGCTTTAAATTGTCGGGTGGTGGGCGTCCTCTTGCTACAAGGATGGCAGGTCTCAGTGAAGGACAAGTACAGATTCCTTCCCATGTTGACACTGAAAGATGAAATGACGAAAATTAATAAAACAATTGATTTGAAAATTTGTGCACACTCGTCGTGTCTTCTCGATAACTCTGCTTGGTTGAATTACTCCCAAGGTCAAACGATGGGAAGATTTACTTTTCACCACCGGAGGAAATCCAACCACCGACGTGATGAAAGAAATTTTTTCTTCAAATAGGATAAATCGCCCAATGGCACCGTGACCCAAATCTAAACAGTTTTAGTAGAATGCCTGCATCTGGACACTCAACTTATTTCACAACAAAAGTGGATTGCGATTGCTGGTTACGTGAAAATAATAGCCAGACATAAAACGGATTGATATACTGTCAAGTTTGGAAGAATCTTTGTCGTTCGACGGTCCCTTTTTCGATGTTTAAAAGAAACAAAAAATATGCGTATAGATCGGTAGAAATAACCTTGCTCGATTGCGCTACGCATTTTCCCTGAGTCATATAGGCTTGAACGAGCCTTTTGGAACGAGTTGCGAAACAAAGAATTAAAGCCATGAGAAAGCAATAAAACCGACGAACGCGAGTTGTGACGAAAACGGGATGTAAACTCGACGTTGATAACGCAATGCGAAAGAAAATAATTACCTGCATGTCCTGAGAGATGATTTTCACCCCGGCCGTGTCTCTCACACACCCCACTTGGTAAAAAACATGGCGGCCACTAGCCACTAGGTTCTTTTGGTTCTTTGGCTATTCTCCCGTATTCTCCCTTCTTCAAGCTTTTAGCCTTCCCCTCCGTTCCCGACCCGCTCCTCGTCGACCATGGGTTCACTGTGTCGCTCCCACCGCTCCCTCCCACCTTCGCCGTCGTCGATCGCTAGAATACAATACGAATACGATATTTGCCTCGCCCATTCTGGCTATGCTGTCCACAGGAATGTGGATGTGGATGTGGATACGGAAATTGACGTTTCTTGGCAAACGGGCCTAGCTTGTTGAACATGATTTGTTATCGGGAGATTTTTCCGATTTTCCTGGAAAAATCGCTCCGTGCGGCGGGAAAATCATTTTCCTCTCGCGAATGCGAAGGACTTTCTACAGAATAGCGTTAATTACGTAACGCGTATACGGTCTGAAGCCAGCTTCAGATCCACGTGGTTAAAACTCCGACACGCGCCATCCGCTCGTCCAATCCGAAACCTCGGAATTAATACCGCGGCGTGACGTCATCGGTGACGTATTTGAATTTCAAATAGAGTCCGAATCCAACTAATGCCTGTTTCAGTGAAGGTGGAAGCAACCGCGGATATCAATAATTAATCGTTTATTTATACATTATGTATACATGGATCAATACATCTTCAGCCTCGCACGCACGTCATACGAATGCACTTGATCTTCTGCTTGACGTTTTTTTCTTTGCTTTATCGACGAAAGTTACGTGACTTTCAGGTCCCAAGAATCGCAGAGAAAATTATACTAGAATGGCAACACACATATCGACATCAATCTCCTAATACAGATATAGTGTAGCCGTAGAACCTTATCTACTCACGAAGGAACGCGATCGATATACTTATTCACGCATTGGGATAATTATTGGCTACGAGACGTCCATCGTCATGTAGGTATATACATACATACATCCACATACACACCCTCTATAAATAGTATGAATATTTTCGGATATACATAAATACATTCGAGTCGGTAATTGTATTACATTATACACGTCGTTACGAACGTCGGGGCAGGTCTATTTTGAATGTACTTTCGGGTTTTTCTTGTCGCGTCTGATCACGGGAGTTCGTCAACCTTCCCTCGAATACTGTGAGAGTTATTGATTAACGTAACTGAAGAAAAAACACAGTACTGCAACTGTGCTACAGATGAGAGATTAACGTAGCAAAAATATAATAGAATCGGTTTGTTGAAATTATTCGTTTTAATGATTTATATATAAAAATGTTACATTCATGTAATGAACAATAATTATTTTATTCAATGGATAGATGAATGTTTACATACATACATACATATCACGCGCTACATACGTGTTTTCCTTGTACGCGTCGGTAAATTAATGTGTTTAGAAAAAGAACACATATTTGCCAAGTTGTGTGCACCTCGTGTATTTGTCACCAAGTTGAAAACTGCAATACTGTTCTCATGCTGTGTGGTGATTTTATTCGATTTTTTAGTCGCATGGAATGATACCTCGGTTGATAATTCATCAATGATAGATGAGAAAATATTTGTAATTTAGTTTTAAAAGTTGTACAATTTATTATTATCGTTATTTTGTGGTAAATGTATAAGCGACACATGTTTGTGGCCAGCGCATGCATGTATAACGTCACTCAAATACAAACTCGAGTAGGTAGTGAATACTACATTGATATCCCCCCCCCCCCCCCCCGCCCTCTTTCTCCTTCCACTCCCGCGTTTCGGTTATTCTTGTATTTTGTTTGTTTATTTATAAATCGAGGGAAATGAGTGTCGGTTCCTTTTTCAAGATAAGGATTCTATGTATACAAAACCAACGTTAGAAGCACCATACCATAAGAAGTAGGAGATAAATAAAAAGAAATTCACATCCAAACTTTCATCAGCCAAGTGCTACAATGGGCCAGCTGTAACTTTCATCTTGCATTTCATCATATTCCATTATTTCTCGTCCAGTTTTTAGTTATTAGTTACTTATTTATTGACTGGCTATGTGAAGAACGCGACAGAGCAACGGACACTGAAACGTTCCGACTCAAACACTATCAGTATTTTCCGTTCCAGTTCGTCTGTCTTGGCTCAGGCATGGAGAAATCAGTTAATGTTTATCATTTTTAATTCTAAAACATCACAGTTGTTTAGAACCTTCCGCTTTCTTCGGGGGAGGAGGCACTCCGGATGTAACGGATGCTACCGGATCTTTGACCACGTCTGAACTCGTTGGCTTTAGAACGGTCGTTGCTTGTGCGGATTTGCTTCTGTCTTCCTTGTTCTCCGGCTTAGCTTCCGCCTTCGTGCTGTGAGTTTCCGCCGCTTGAATCGTTGCTTTACTCTCGACGGATCGTACTTGGGACGGTTCTGGTTCGGAACTTGTCTCATCTTTTTCCTGAGTCGACCCTGTCGGGTCCTGTTCCTCCTCCGCGTGTTTCGCTTCTGTTCCAAGCTTCTTCAACGCCTTTTGAATTTGTTCCTCGACTTCCAAGACCTCTTCTTTGTCCATCAATTCGATGAGCTCGTCCATCTGTTTTGTGCTCAGTTTCACGTCTTCCTTTCCAATCAACTCGACCACCTAGCGACAAAAAGATTTACCAGTCAATAGTAATAAGTTTTGGCGGCGAAACACACAACGAACCCGATATATTTACCTTGAGTACGTCCTCGATTTTAATAGCTCCGTCTCTGTCGTCGTCAATCTTCCCAAGAATCTCTGCCATTCTTGTGAGCCGCGAATTGTCTGGGACATTTTGGATCTGCCTTATAGCTGACATCAGCTCGTCTATCTTCACCAACTCAGCAGCTGCGCTCGAATCGCTTTTTTCCTCGGGACTGAGCGCCTGCATCTTTTCCTTCATTTGCTTCTCAGACTGCTCGAGCTCCGCCATGACGGCATCCATCTTGCCAATCATCTTGTTAACCTTGGTGAACAACCGTTTGGCTCCCTTCGATACTTTGAGACTGTCAATGTCCGCCTCCCCCTTAGCCTGAGCTTTCATTTGATACAATTCCTGAATGTCTTCTTGATACTCGGCCATTTCTTCCTTCAATTCCTTTATCTCTTCCTTTTCAACTGCCATTTGTTTTACCTGATGAAAAGATAGAGAATAGAATAACTGAACTTTCACCAATCAACATCGATAAAGAAGTGAGATTATCCAATAACGAATACTATTGGATCAGGTTGAGTGAGAAATTTTGCTTCCGCGTACCTTGCCGATAGTGTCCAACGCCTGTTCCAAAACTTTCACATCTTTACTTGTGATTTCGTCTTGGTTTTGAAGCGTGAGGTCAATGGTAGAGGTTTTGGGCGTTCTCTCGTCTCTGCTCTCCTGCCTTTCCTCTTCGATCCTCCTCTCCTCTTCTTTGATTATTTCGATATTCGTTCGGTGGTCGACCTTACCCTCCTTCTCGCTGATAGCGCCCTTAGTTCGAGCCACCACTGTGTCGGGCAGCGCGGATATAGTAGCCTTGAGTTTGTCCGAAGTAGGAATAGTATCGGGCACCATGAGAGCTCGAGACAGAAGCAACAGCGTCGGAGGAACTTTCTCGCTCAGACTCAGGTCCAACCATTGCGCCAATTGGTCTCTCAATCTTCCCTCTGGCATTCCGTAAGCCCTCATACCCCGGGCCCTGCAGGCTTGTTGGAGTTCGGCTCTCGTCAAAGAGTCGACTCCTTCCTTATCGATCAGCTGTTGAAAGGTAGATTTCTCATTTTACCATAAAACACAAAACTCTATGAGCCAATGAAGTAAAATTTTCATGTTTGCGGAAAGTGAATGGACAAGTTATTTTTAGACGAACCTTATCGTCGGCAGCCAGACTTCTCAACTTCATTCTCAACTGAAACCGAAGGAAATTCGTCGTTCCAAGAGTCTGAATGTCCAGCACTCTGCAGAGCGCAATCAATTGCTGTCGGGATAGCGAATCGAGTGTGATTTCGTCCTCGAAAAGTTTACTGAATTTCATTATTTCCTCGTTCGAAGCAACTGCGCCGGTAGATCTAATCTTGTAAAAGAAGTCGCTGAACTCTTTGGCTTTCTCCGAATTTCGATCCGACGATTGTATCGCCATGTCGTCTAAAGTTTTTTGCAAAAACTTTGCCACCTCCAGTTTCACCTGATTCAACAAAAAATTGGGCGTCGTGTGATGTGAAAACGCAGTTAATCTATTATCTACGAGTGTTTCGCTTATCACGACACCAAGTGACGATGATATCATTGGCACAGATCTTTTCTGCCAAAGTTTCATACTGTGACGAATTTCCTATCTAATTAAATGCTGTTTAGTTGGGTGGGGGTCAGAACTTCGTAAGACCACAATCTCGAACAGCCAGAATAGCGAATTTTAACGTTGTGCGTCCGAACCCCCACCCGAACACATCACGTTAAAATTCGAGATTCTGGTCATTCGGAATTCTGCCCTTTCGCTACTATGACCCCCACCCGTTTAGTTTGCCAGTTAATTTCAATATTGCAATGGAATTTCAGTCCCTTCGCGAAGGGCTGAATTCAAAATCTACGAAGCATTACCTTCAGCGCCTGTTTAAGCTTATCTTCCTTTTCATTCGCAGTTTGAAAGGTGGACGGCAATAATCCTGGAAACAGTTTGATAGCTACGGGTAGCAGCAATTCCATGAATGGAACGATTATGAAGACAGAGAATGGTATGAGTCTGAATACATCGCCGGTCGTTTTGATCAACTGGAAAGAAACGAAATCAAGATTAGAATCACTCCCAACAAAGATAACGAACAAGATTTCAAATCCGATCGAAAACTCACCAGCCTGTGTTCTCTCCTGCTCAAATCTTTGCCGTGTAAAATTCGCCATATTAATTTAGCCGAGACTTTCATGTCTAGTCCGAGTAACCGAAAGCCGTGGTAATAGTGGAGAGCTTCCGCCTTTACTTTCTGCCATATCGTACGTTTTTCTGCAACGGCCTTTGTCGGAGCCTCGGCTAAAGCGTTTGCCTGGTTAACGGCAAGTTTATCTTTCTGTTCCTGTTCTTTTTGCTCCTTTATACTCTTCACCGTCTCCTCAACTTTAGAACTGTGTTCTTGGCCGTTCCAAGAAGGAGACAAATAAAAGTTTCGGCTTTGAATATAAGTTGGATTTATAGGGTAATAAGTGGTCAGTGTCGCATTCAGGGGGCTGGAGACTGTCCTGAATTCTCTCGCACTCGTACAGACAGGAACTACGTTTTCCAGTCTTGGATTGTGATTGCACCAGGTTCTGCAGTAACAGCCATCTACAAGGAATCTACAATTTTTACTTGTTCCCTGCTCGTTTATCAACATTCATCGGAGACTATTGACACGGAAAGGTGTCGATATTTCGGTTCAATATCGACAGACGTTATTTACGGGAACATTAACCGGGAGCCCAGTGACCGATGTACGATCCAGATACAGACAACAGTAGATGACCGGAATGAATCGATTCCGTTGAAAACTGATAAACCTAACCTATGACAACCAACGCGATTCCCGTGGCGGTGAATGAATAAAAAAATAAACAGAAAGAGTGAGCGAGAACGAGAGGGTGGAGGGTGGTTAACGAAATGACGAGTAAAAATGTGATATCCGTCAGGGGTATAAATAGTCGTGTCGTGGAATACACGCGTTCTGTGTTACATAAACATGATATGGCACGTATTGCGTTCGTGTGAGCGAGTAACGGCGAGTGATATTACGCACCGTGAACAAGTACCGACGATTATTGGCTATGAGTGTTATACGTACGCTTGAATACGCTGGAGCGTACAGCGACAGTTGTACGGGTGTAAAATAAGGGATACATTATGAACTGTTTGTCTTATTTGACTTTTTCGTAACCGTGTTTCTTATGAAAACACGACAAGACACGGCCATCACAAATCTCCCAACTACCGTGAAGTTTTTTACTGGTCAAATCAGCTGGCACGCAGTTCTGACTTGGTTCTGACTTCTGACGCTCCACGCTTCGCTATTTCCATCTCTCCCTAAACCCGGCGCTGGAGATTTTCGTCCGCGACGTTGGCCAACGTGGAATCTTATTTTCATTCCGCCGAATACCCAAATAATTGTATAAATAGAATCGCGGGTTTGCCCGCGATTAAACGCCCTCCCGACACAATTTCCCTCGGGGTTGACATCCGCAACCGTCAAACTTTACGTACGACGGTCGATTCGTGTCATTTTCTCATCCAGTAGAAAGGCTCGTGGCGGATGATGAAATATGATGTATTTTTTTGAAAGCGCGCTAATGTCCGATGACAGGCGCCATCATGTTTCGTGCCAAGTGAAAACTGGCCTCGTGTTACAATGTTTATTTTCACGAGTGCGTCGGGCGTCGGTGTGAATTGACCGATGCAAGCGTCGTCGATCGTTCGGTCCTGCGCGAGGTGTCGATTGCGAAAATTGTCGTAACAATCAGCCTCGTGACGGCGATAAAATCGTGTAAAAAAACAAACCGACTTTGTGCGATCGGGTTCTGGATTCTCCTACGTGAGGTGGCACGAGCGCCTCCCATTGGTCAAATCTCTCCCCCGATTGATCGCGTTCATGTGACCTTTTTCCGTTTATGCAAAACTTTGGGATATTTTTCTCACGATCTCGTGGCAAAACAACAACAGGCGAAATTCTCCTCTCCGAGCATTTACAACGTCCGACCGCGCGTCTGTACCTCGTCCGTAAGATACTTGATCTAAAATCGCGGAAGTGTTGTGTCGTGTCGTGTCGTATCTGTGAATCGAAAACAAATGAATCAGCGCTAAATATCAGCGAAATAAATATACAGTTTTTTTTTCGTCCTCCGCTCGCGCTCTATCAACGAATTCGCGATGTTGTCGCGGCGAATATTTCCTCATTGAAAGTCACGGTCATGCGTGAGGGAGGTGAACACGGAGCCACTATGTGATCCTAGTACTAGTTCTGCCATAACAAACATCCGGAGACCACGAAAACAAACAAAAACTGACGAAAGAACATTCGCTATCGACCATTGACCATTAACGCATCGTTCCGATCGTCGGTACACACGCCAACCGTGCGTACGATTATTCTTCTTTCCCAACGTGCGATTACCGCGGGGCCGCACGGCTTCCTTGCCGTGTCATTTCAATTTTCATTGTCATTGTCACTGACAGACAGCCTGACAGGGAAAGAGAGACAGAGAGAGTGCGAGAGTAGGTCTCAGTCTCGAGTCCCATTGTTTGCGCGCTCATAGACCATCTCTTATCAATTCCTTCGATAAAAGATCTCACACACGCGTTATTCATGTGTGGCTCTGCGTAATCACGCTCCGATTCTATCGGGTTGTTGACTCGTTTTTCCCTCGTTTTACACCGAACTGTTGGAAATTATTCAAAAATCGAACAACAACATGCTCCAAGTGACGGAATAAGTCGAACCGGGAATAAAACTTGTTTCTCTCCTCCCTTCTTCCCGTCTTCTCGACTTGTCTGAATATTATCTCTCGAGCCGAATATCCAGCACAAATGGGGGACTCGAGTTATTCGGACTTCCTCCTTGGTCTGGGAGGAAGCACCATCGATGGACTGATAAAGCAGGAACCCGCGCAAGAAATGCTTCCGTCGTCGGCGTCCGTTCCGATCCCAGGCTGCCACAGAGGCACCCGAGGCGTCTACGATCAATTCTCACCCTCTCCGTTGACAGCGCCGTCCGTTTGGGGCCCGAGAGCCGACCACGTGATTTCTCCGTTCAAGACGGACCCGGACCAGCTGGACTCGTCGTTCAAAATGGACGACGACGACATATTCCAGGTGGACAAGGCCGATCTCTTCCAGGGCCCGACCCTCGCGGAATTGAATGCCAACGACGACACCCTGCTGGGGGATTTAAATTTCGACGACTTGCTTCTACCGGAGGAACAAAATCAGCCGTTGAAGATAGGCAACGATTTGATACAGACGTCCGGCTCTCTGTTTGGCGGAGGGTCTAGCTTTGCTCCGAGTAGCTTTCCACAATCGGCTAGTTTGTATCGCAATTCGCAAAACTATCAGAATACTTCCGGCCTTCACCTTAACGGAGGTATCAGTCTGATGGAAACTGTGGAGACGGCTAGTCCCCCGGCTTATCCTAGCCCTGGGACCAGCAATGTAGCAGGTACATTGTTATACGTTGATCTTGTCTTTTTGCAGCTCTCCCATTCATTGCGTTGATCATTTCACGTATTCTCGACCGCAGCTTTGGGTTTTTCATCATCGCTTCTTATAAATTTTTAGAAGCGCATCAATCGTCTCGATTGCTCCTAAAACTAATACGTTTTCTACAATTTTGTTACGCAGGCAGTTCAACGGCTAGTTCCTCCACCTCCCCACATTTGATTTCTCGCAATCCTGCTCAGTCTACGCTTCACGAATTACTGATGCGGAAGGGTGACAATCCGCCGTCCAGCCCAATGCACGGACAAGCAGAACCGGTTCTAGTTCTAGGAGGTAAGCCAAAAGCTTCGCGTCTCTCGATGTCCGCGCCGACACAATCCATGGGATTGGAACAGATCTGGGCTCGGAGGGAACCTAGACAACATCTGCTCAGCACCGGCAGCTTGGGGCTCGCCGAGGCTGGATCCACCAGTAGTCTGAGCACCGGAGGTGCCCTCAGCCCCGATCCGCTCAGTCACCTCGATCCCTTCAGCCATGACGAAGGGTACGAGGACAGTGACGACGATAGCGATCATTACGACGACTACAGCTCTGACAATGGTATTAAGTTTACCTTTATGGCTGTGGATTCGGTAAAGGCTGCAATATTGGTGTAAATCTCTAATTTCTCTCACAAAATTTATAGACTCTGGAGGTAGCGACACCGAGGAACAGGGAGGAGTGAAAGTAGCCGGTACAGGTGACGGATCCAGGGAGAGCAGACATAGCAAGAAGGAGCGTTACTTCTGGCAGTACAATGTCCAAGCGAAAGGTCCAAAGGGTCAAAGACTCGTCGCAAGAGCTCGACTGGAGGATCCGCACGTACTGAACGAGGCTACGGACCCAGTATTTAGTCCGCATTGTGCTCTCAGAGGCATAAAGCACAGCGGGAAAGCTAGGAAGGGCGACGGAAACGACCTCACCCCCAATCCTAGAAAGTTGTACAGCATTGGAAGAGAATTGGACAAACTGGCCAGGGTCATCAACGACATGACCCCGGTTTCCGAATTACCGTTCAACGCCAGGCCCAAGACTAGAAAGGAAAAGAACAAGCTAGCTTCTCGTGCCTGTCGCCTGAAGAAGAAGGCCCAACACGAAGCGAACAAAATCAAGCTACATGGCCTCGAACAGGAACACAGTAAACACATTTTTTATTGTTCCGTATTTGTTGTTTGAATAACGACGGCGTAACCGAACTCTGATGTTGAAATTTCCTTTTCAGGACGACTGATCCATGGAATCGCGCAGATAAAACAAACTTTGGCTGCTAAGTTGACTGAAGCTAATCCTGAGAAGCAGGAGGAAATGACTCGACAAATGGAGAAAGTTTGCAAAACAGCAACTAGTGAGTATCATAGTTTACTCGAAGACAATGATAGATTCAATTCGACCGATTTTACATTGCAAATTTAATCGAAATTCGTATCGACATACGTGTATATCACAGATAACAAATTGCTATTTATAAATATCACATTTGTGGTAAGCTTCATCTTATATTAACGATATCTTTACATGTATTCCAAATGAAGAGGTGCGTATTGCGAGCCATTCAACCGAATTCGTCAACAAAGTGTTGGACAAAGTAAGAGCCGGGGTGCCGGACGGAGGGATCGACGACTTTTAGTATACAGCCGCTTTCGTCGATGTGTGGTTCGATCGACCATGTGCAGAGAGTGGAAGATTTCGTGGAATGTATGCGACAGCAAGGCTATATTTTTATCATTATAAAATGACACGGTAAATAACTATTAATTTATTACTGATCCCTAGTTTTAATGATGTATATGTTACTTTAGATTTAAAACCTATGTGTATCCGAGGGCTGGAATACTCGAAATCTGCCGTTATCCTCCCACAATATCTTGTGATTTGACAAATGTGATTAATCTGAATGTTCCGGGGTACATTTTTAATTCTATTCTCTGAATGGAATAATCTCATAATAAATTAAAGCTTAACACAGCCCTCGGGTGCCGGAATATAGTTGACTTTGTCTACATAAAAAAAAAACACTTAACCTGCTAAAACATTTGAACAGCAAAAATTAAAAAAAAAAAAAAAAAATCATTTAAGAATAAACATGAAAATTTATCAATTTATACAGTAGCGGTGTAAATTTAGGCATATACATCCGATATACACGCGAGGCAAACGGAAGAATAGTGTTAGGGTTAATTAGATTGGGAAATTGCTCTGGCAGCAGTCCCTGGTAGCATACATAAGTCTATTACGTTTGGTTTTCAAATATTTTGTTAGTATACATCCTCTATAATAATGGAATATGATATAAAATGTAATTTCATCCTAGAGTCAGAGTGAATACCACGCAAAGTTAGAAGGATAATTTATCCAAGTCAAAATTGCCAAACTTCCTTGGAGAAGTTTCCATTTTTCCATTTTGGTAACATTTGAAGTTGTATCGTTTTGACTCTAGGCAGTCGAATATAATATATATTATATACACATATATATGAATATATTTTTTACATTACTTATAGCGAAGCCCCGATACCAATATTGGGATTGTCACATTGTTTTGAGAATTTTTAGTTCAAAGTGAAACACTTGACTCGGGAAACGGAGTAAGAGTCACTTGAGATGAAACGAGAATTAAAAATTGAAAGTTTACGAGATCGTGGGAGTAGAAGTCGGTTGATGTTTGGAAATTTTATAATTTAAATTTAAATTTAAATATTTTCTCAATTATATTATATATTTGATATTCGAGTAGAGAAATTGAAGAAAGATTAAAGACAGGCTACAAATGCGTAATTTTTTAACAGCACTCGCAGTTCCTGCCTTTTCTGTGGTTCTTTATTTTTGTAAAGAAAAAAAAACTTTAAAATACTATTTTGAAAACTTATTAAGAAATTGTTTATATCTGACGTTAGTTTATCTTTGTTTCGTTTTTCCAAAGTCTAATTTTTTAAACCGAGGAACGATCAGATCATCCTTGCTAGATTTAGCCTGAATATTTGTTTTTCATTATTATTGAAGTTGAAATATATGTCGGAAGATATGCAGTCTCGTTTTGTAATTATCTTTAAAAAAGTATATATACTTATATACAACATTCGTAAAATAGACAGTGAAACCAAACTCGTACGTTATATTATCAGATCACGATGAAACAAGTCGTTGGTATTTTTGTAGCGCTTTTTATATCCTTTTATATCCAGAATTTGTCAATACATATGTAATATTGAAATTATCAGTGGACAAATTTTTAACCCCCACAGTGAGCAGCGTTTCGATATGTACATGTTTCATGATATAAGGTGTACCGGAAACATGATTGGCGTACGTAACAAAGTGTCGAAATATTACTAGAACTTACAGATAACGGCAAATCTATACTCAGATACCGGAGCTAACACTAATTCCGTACCCAACTGACCGGTAGTCCTCGTTCAATGATTTTCCATCCAAACTGATCAAGGTGTACATGAAAAGCACAGAATTATGAATAATGGCATAAAAGAGATTTGGCAGCAAGGTCTTCTTTCTCATTCGTGATTAAAAGTAGAAATAAAAGAGATTCAATCATGTTGAAGGTATTACGTCATTTTATTATTCACAATATATTATATCCATATAATAAATATTGAGTAAAACCTAAACATATACGAATATGGTATTTATGTATAAAATAAATAATTAATCGTCTGTAAAAGGCTACAATATACATAATAATAATAATACATTTTAATGAATTGTGATCAGCCTAAAAAAATAAGGTCAATAACATTTAACAAATTTAGATTATTCTCTAAAAAAAAAACAGAACTCATGGAAACAGAACGTGTACAAATAAAAAATACCTAAAATAGGTACCAGTCATTATATTCGCAATGGCTTTGGATTTGTGCACTCTTATAGTTATATCTGAGTTATATCATGTTGAAATAGGTAATCCAATGGGACGACAATAAATATAATTCGTGACTCAAAAGCCGGCTGTACCAGTCGTTATTTTAATCGGGCAGATATAATATACGATCTTCACAATCGAGAAAAAAACCAAGTGTCACAAGACATGTAGCTTTACAGTTTCTTGAATCAAAAACAAATAAATATCAATCAAAAAAGCGACAAAGAAAATGCAACAGAAATCTTAGGTCTGTTCATAATACCATTATTAGCCTGATTATATGAGTTATCTATGTTAGTAATGTCAAATGTACGACTAGATTGATCTCTCGCCCCTCGCCTTAACATTTCGGTATAAAAAGTTGCGTCTGTTTTTATGCCAGCCAAGACTCAAGAGAAAATTTTCCAAGTGACGAAATAAATGTCACCGGAGTAGTCAAGTCCTGTGGTATACAAAGATCACAGAATCTTGGCTCTTTCCATGATAACATGACAGATCATGCTATACTATCTGTAAATCTCGCTCACTGATATTATTTTACGACGTTACAAACTGTTACAAAATTTTACTGTGAAGTGAGTAGTTTTAATAAAATAAATCTCTGAGGAATAAAAGGAAGATATCTTATTTCTTGCAGAAAATGATAAATCATAGCACCATGTCAATTTATAGCTAGAGAGCAAGGGGCTACCCACTTCTGTGCGAGGGGACTTGAAACGCATAATAATCTACCTGTGGCTTATTTAAAATAAAGGAACCCTCGGCTATCAAACATTTCTGGTGAAGCAATCCACATTCACAAATTAAACCATGAGCTACCGATTAAAGTCGTAGGCAAATAATTCAAACCTGATTGACTAGACGGAGTTTTTATTACAGAACAAAAGGATTCTTATCGTTAGAATTGCTTCCTTCTTAGCTCTAAAACTTTGCTGCCTTAATTATTATGCGTACTGCGATTGAATGAAAAAAAATTAGTAACTCTAGGTGGGCATTTTTATGTACAATAGCTTCTAATTTATATAATATTTACAACGTTGCGATCTAGGTGTGTTTACTTATGTACGTTTCAACAACAGGAATCATGTACAACCTATTTGTTAAATTGGAGATTTGCACACAAAAAAATCCTGATACAAAATTCCAGATTGAA
This sequence comes from Euura saliciscinereae, assembly GCA_018420115.1. NCBI lineage: Eukaryota > Metazoa > Arthropoda > Insecta > Hymenoptera > Tenthredinidae > Euura > Euura saliciscinereae. Next base: position 32,398 of record JAFFZH010008516.1, on the reverse strand, counting down.
CAAAATTAACACTTTATCAACAGGGCGGTAGAATTGTTGTAATATTTATGATATCAATTGAAAATATGGACCGACAAATAATCTTTATCATCTAAGTAACGGGTTTCCTAATTACAGGCCAATAAAAATACTAGCTTCACAATTTATTACTTCCTAGTATTAAAAATTTCTCTAGTTATTAAAAGCGAAATACTAATTTTTACACGACGAATTAACGTCTCTCATTCGTGGTTTTTTAAAATAAGAACTGAATATAATAATCTCTTTGCTTCGAATAGCGCCTAAAGAAAATCTACAACTGCCGAATGCCAGAGTGGATTTGTTGTGTTTACCGACGGCGTGGCTTAAAAAAAGAGAAATCGTGACACACGTGCCAATTATCACAAAAGTGGTATCTCAGTAAGTCTTAAATTATTATAGGCGTAAAGGAACTGTTTTTTTTTTCCCTCAAATTGTCTAAGCCACCTGTAAGTGAAATCGCGTCATTTTCCGTTGCTCTGACTTGTAAATGCCGGATCGATAATACTAGACTAATCTAACGAAATCCCCTGAATCCACGAACTAAGATCGTTAGTTTCCTCGCAGTTCAGACTAAGCGGTTGCTTCTCCGTTTTTCTCGACTCTAAAATACTTTGCGCCGCGCGTCTGCCTGTTAAATATGCTCCGTGAACCGTGCTATAAAACGACGTGTGGGTGTGTTCCCCGGCAAAGGTTACTCTCACATTTGTTGGATCGTCGTGGCTCCGCAGAGGCTCCACAATAGCTTCGATGTCTATTTGACCAGCCCCTACCGCCATGGCTGTATAAGAGCCCCGACTGAACGGTTGCGAGTGCCATGAAGTTCTGACACACCGTTTCGCCACTGGGACAAAAGGATCGTTCAAAAATCGCCTCAGTATCGACGTACATTTGTCAGCTACCTCCTCTGTGCTCAGTCTCTCCATGTATTCGGCCGCTTTTCCTGACAACAAATCACGGGTTTCATTAAGTAAAGCTAACATTTGGAAATCTCTCTCCTTACCCGATATCCACCCGAGGAGCAAGGTGTCTGACACTTTGCTGAACGAATATATCTTCCGGAACCAAGTTTTGCTGAGATCCTGTTTCTCGTCCTCCGGCAACCCTCGGTCATCCCAGAGAAGCATGACTTCGGATATTCCCGGATTCAGGAAAGGCCTCTCGTACTCGAGGAATATTTTGTCCACAGTTCCGAACATCACTCGATCTATCGCATCTAATTTGTAGGCAGGTAACGGTGGGTGAAAAAGCAAACGACCTTTTTCCTTCAGAACACCTAACGGTAACGTGCAGATGATTTTCTCGGCATGAAATATCTTCCCATTCTCGCAATGCACTTGGATAGGAAAATCTTTCTCTGTACCGCGAATCACAGTTCTGTCCGAATCGTCCGAGTCCGTGCCATCCGTATCCAAATTATCCCATCTGAAAAAATTTGACTTGAAATTAACTGTTCAGAATTGTGTCGGAGTAGCGATAAAACATATCGGAATGGCTTCCATCACCTTATGTCCGTAACAACGTGCCTCAGGCGGATACAATTCTTTGGAATGTGTCGGGCTACAGGATCGAGAATGGAGCTATATCCTCCGGGTAAGCTGATATTTCCACCTTGTAGTTCCGCGTAAGAGCCCATCTCGAGGAGGTCGACGTCGTCCATGGTATCACAGCCGGTAATGCAAGTTTCTCTTTTGAGTAAGCAGTCGAAAAGTAATTCCCTGCCTCTCCTTTCCTCGGGGGGTACGGAGGACAGATAGAGATCTGCTTCGAGAGCTATGTGCGCGCCTACGCTGTCCACTCCGTCCGGCGGACTGTAGGCGCTCAGAAAATATTCTTCGCAGCGTCTCAAGAAGCAGACGTAGGCCTCGTATATTTCTTGGAGCACGGAGAAGGGTACCTGCTTTCCGTCCTCCATCGCCGCGACTACCTTGTGTGGTTTGGGGATGCTGACAATGTCGATCAGACCGTTCGCCATCGCCAATTCGAATATAGGATTTCCCAGGACCCCGTGGATCCAGTTGGCGCCTAATTCGACCTTGTCGTTACCTGAAAAAGTCAATATTTACAAGACCGAGCGCGAGAGGAGATCGGGGTTCTAGGTTATGGACGTAGTTACCCATTTCTATAGCCACGATACGCCCGCCCGTGCGTCCCCGAGCTTCGAGTATGATAAAGTCTGTTTCGCCGTTTTTTAGAAAATGATTCGCCGCGGCCAAGCCAGCCATCCCGGCACCGATAATTAATATTTTTGACGAAAGTTTTTCATCTCCCGTCTCCCCGGTTGATGACGCCGCCATTTTTAAATCGCCTGTCAGATTCGGGGACAGACGACAAGACGGGCACAGCTGTTTCGCGCGAAGGTTATGTCCGTCAGTTACTACGAGTTACGACCAGCGAGCAGGATATACGCAAAACAGTTTCCGTATCAACATTATGAACACGGGAGATGATAAGCTCGATCAAGGGGGGGCGATGTTTCCAGAGAAAACTAACGTCGGACTTCGAGGAACAAATAAGACCTCCGGATTGCAGGGGAGTCGGATCGAAAATGTCAATCTTCATGCCAATCGTCCCGCAGCACCTCCGACCAAGCAGAATGCTGCAAAGAAACAGGGTATCTGTCCGAAAAGGCACGTGGAGCGCGTGTCTCTCCGACGAATGACGATCAATTCGTCGTATCTACGATTTCCCATCCTTCTATCCCCCCAAACTTCGATATCCTCTACTATGTAAACATTTTGTTTAGGTTATGTTATCGCCTCGGCACTTGTTGTTTTCTACTTTTCCGTTCTCGATATCACCTATGTAATTAGGATCCAAAAATATCTCATTTTTCTTGTTCGCAAACTGTTCAAATGACACGAAAAGGCATAAATGCGAGATTTTTTTCATCTACGGAAATCCTTTTATTCAGGCGAGTTATTGTTTGTCGCCAGGAATATCTTTGGGACAGTTTTTGAGAACCGAATTGACGCGAGGCTACCAATTGGAACACGACGAAGAACGGTACTCCGCTAGAAGAGAGAAAATTTATTCTTTCATGAAGATACCGAGGGAACTTGAAAAGTTCATGGCCTACGGATTCTTTCAAGTGAGTCTCTCCCAAACTCTAAACCCCTTTCCGCCCAAACGCAATATTCCTTGCATCGCTATCCCACAATTACTTTTCGATTCTCTATTCGTAACAATCTTTGGTGCGGTTCCGTTGCAGTGTGCAGATTCTTTCCTGTTTGTCTATACTTTCTTACCTCTGAGATTTGTCATGGCTCTTTGGGCGGTCGTTACGAGACCGTTGATTCGATGCTTGAGGTAAGAATGGCGACTGTGAGATTTGTTATTATAATTGGATTAAATGGTTACAAGCTTTATTCCTCGAGACGAAACGCTTCCAGGGGCAAGAAAATGAATGGGAAGAAAGGCGAGAGACTGCTGCGACCTGCAGAGGTCTGCGATCTTTTGAAAGGAGTAGTCGTAGTCGGCTGCTGGGCCGCGACCTGGCGAGTAGATACCTCCATGATGTATCATTTGGTCAAGAGCCAGTCGGTGATCAAGCTGTACATATTTTACAACATGTTGGAAGTCGGAGACCGGCTTTTCAGTGCTTTCGGACAGGATACAATCGACGCGCTCTTATGGACGGCTACGGAACCACGGACCCGATCTCACTCCAATCACACTAGACATCTCGGAACGCTGCCTCATCTCCTTTTCGCCTTTGCCTATGTCCGTATCCTTTTTAGACGCGCGAGAATATCAATTCTGCTCTGTGACGTGGAATTTTTCGTCTTCCTTACAATTTTTATCACAGTACTGCACAGCATACTCGTTCTCTTTCAAGCTACTACCCTCAACGTCGCTATAAACAGCAACAACAAAGCTTTGCTGACTATCATGATGTCCAATAACGTGAGTTTGTCGCTTTTTTCAACAACTGCGCCTTGGTAAGGCACAGTGGGATAGTTTTGTGGGAATTTGATCCTCCGATTTCATTTTTTTGCCACAGTTCGTCGAACTCAAGGGATCTGTGTTCAAGAAATTTGACAAGAACAACTTGTTCCAAGTCTCTTGCAGCGACGTGAGAGAGCGATTCCACTTGGCTGTCTTACTGCTCGCAGTCTGCCTACAGACGATGAAGGAATATGCTTGGCGAGCCGATCGTCTCATCGTTCTATTGCCTGATTGTATTCTTGTACTTGTGGCAGAAGTTCTGGTCGATTGGGTAGGTGTGCTGCGAAAATTGTTATTTCCATCACATATATAATTCTAAATGGAATTTTCTACCTTCTCTAAAAAGGTGAAACATGCGTTCATCACACGTTTCAACGAGCTTCGCTCCACCGTGTACCGGGATTACACGGTCAGCCTGGCATACGATATGGCACAAACTAGGCAAGAAACGGCATTTTCTGATCAATCGGATCTTGTTGCGAGACGGATGGGTTTTATTCCGCTACCTCTGGGGGTTGCGATGGCCAGAGTCCTCTGCACAACTTTAACTCCCTCTGCAAGACCGGCAAATTTGATTCTTTTGATACTGGCGTATCTTGTGCTGATTTCTCTCAGGGTTTTGAACAGTCTGGTGATTTTGGGCAAAGCCTGTGACCTCATAGCATCTCACACTCATTCAAACACCGCTGATTCGAGTGCGACGCCAACGCCGCGGGAAACTGAGAGCAGCAACGTTGACACGACCAATCCAAATTTAGCAATGGCTATTTTTTCGAACAGCGCGGTCAGCCTGAATAATGTTTGTTTGAACGAAGCGATTTTGAAAGCGGAAAAGAGCACGAAATTAGACAAGTCTGAACAGAGTATAGACATGGCTGTTTCACTGGGTAAAAATGTAGCGAGAGCGGGTAGCGAACCGTTGCTACCTCAATGACAACAGTCCATAACGTGAAAATCTTTGGTTTTCTATTATTATTCAAATGTACATAATGTAACTATACGCTCGTGGGAGCATGTGCGATCGGCATCATTATTTTTCGCCTTCGGAAGGACAAAATCCATACTTGCGTATGTAACCGAGTTTTATTTTCCGAAACGTTAATGGAAATATAGGTACCTTTTCGAAAAATTGAATCATACCACAAATAGGGTGCTTGTGCGTTAAAAAATGTCTGGCCTCTAGGAGATATTTTCATACGTCATATTTTTCGAACAAACGTTCCGAAATTATTATTGCCGCCACGCGTTCTTGATCAGCTTCGGTAGATTTGAAGTGAATATAGATTTTTGCTACCGAGCGCAGTTATCTAACAATGGTGCTTTGTGTTTGTCACAAAAGCTTTGATACGTATATTTAGTATACACGTGTAAAACTGAACAAGGAATAAGAAAGGGTAAAGAACGCATCGACGGATTGCATGAAAGGAAATTGCGGAGAAAAACTTTCCACGTATGTAATTAAGGACGGATTATAGTTTATCTTTAATTCACAATCAGTGAAACATGACATAACGGTGATTGCTTGTTACTATAAATATAAATATTGCAATAAGATTAAATAATTAAGTAACAATCGTCTAGATGTATGATAAGTAATGTTTTTTTAACGATAAGATTGTACAAATGGTAATAAATTTGTCTGATCTCTGTACGTGCCATCCATCCCCTACCGCTACCCAGGCTACCCTTCTTTATGAATAATAAATAAGAAAGAAAAGCGTCTTCGAAAGTCGGTCCGAATATGGCGCTGCGATTCAAAAGCGCATGAGCAGTAATCTCGCGCCGTTTCGCCTCGCACGCCCCTCACAATCGAGATCGCGGCGGAGGGGATCCCAGATCAACATGGCTGGCGAGGTTTTCACTGGTATTGGATAGGGATTTAAAATTCAAGACAATTCAACATTTGCCGTGTCATATCGAGGACTTAATTTCGAACAAGGTATTTACACTGACGTAATTTTCGAGACGTTTCGCGACTTGTTGGCGGCTCTATGACCACCAACCTTCCGCGAAAATATATTCGCGGTAAAGTTGTACGGATCTTGTTTTGCTGTTATTATTATTCCAAACTATACATATACACATATGTTGTATTTTCTTTTCGCCGTTTCATCATCCCCGCTGTCACTTTTACTTTTGCTTCTGTGTTATGTACTTTCGCGCTGATATCTGATCTGGATCTAGAAAACTTTCCGTGGATCGGCTGGCTGATTCGAGTGTCTTGATTATCGTCATCCCGCATAAATTGTAAGATCTCAAGCCCGATTCCAAATTCGGAAAATGTTGTTACCGAGTGATATCTATTTTTTGCATCATACGTACATCCGCGTAGCCTCGCTATTATCCTCGCGAGATACCGAAGCGCGAATATACGTCACCCCTCACAGCTGTCAAAAGGCCATGTGACATGGGTATATGTGTGTATAAAAGGTGTCCCAGTTGTGTATAGCAACCGATTGCATGATCGTTGGCAATGATGTGGAGTAAAAGAAGTCGAATTCCAAACGATCTCTTTCTAAAACCCTCGTATCAATCCGCGGGACGAAGAGCAAACACAGCTGTGCCGCATTCTTACGATTTTTTTCGATCGGAAAATTGATTACTTTTTTATTGTTTACAAACACTATCACGGTTTCTGTAATCTCAACGAAGCAACAGATGGATAGCTGTCAATCAACGTTATGTAACGAAATTAGATAATTATTAGCTGTGTACGTTAATAAATTGCATCCGATTATATTCGAGTATTAGATAGTTGGCTCCATAGTACGTGTTACTACCCAAACCATTCTATTCAGGCTTTCGTAGCTATACCTATATCGTTGGATACACTTTTGCCAAAAGGTATTTTTGGTCCAGCTTTGTTTTCGGACATTCAAAACATTATGCAAACCCCAACGACTTCGCGTGCGTTTATTTTCGACTATTTCAAGAGCATTCAAATTAGCTTTTTGCTCGTTGCATTATTGTTAACAAAGTCTACTTGTTGGAATGAACGGAAACCTGTACTTTTGTCTAGAACGAGGAAACTGAATTTGTTCAAATGGAATCATTTCTGGGATTGTTCGATCCCGGGGAGGGGACGGAAAAGGGTAAAGAGACATGGGATCGTTTTGAGAACGAGGGTAACGGATCCTCGGACTGCGACAGTTTTAGCAACGACGAGGATCTAGAACAGAACAACTCGGATGGCGAAGAAAGACTTCCCCCTGAGCCGGAGCAAGGAAACATCGAGTATAAGCTGAAGCTAGTGAATCCGTCCAGCCAGAGATTCGAACATCTGGTAACGCAGATGAAATGGAGACTTCGAGAAGGACACGGAGAAGCGATCTACCAAATTGGTGGGGCATATTTTTAATCGCTACAGAATCGTTCAAACTGTGAAGCGAGTCATCTCTCATTCCTCATTTGTGTCACAGGAGTCGAGGACAATGGCAGACTGGCTGGTCTTTCGAGAGAAGAGATGAAAGCTTCTCTAAAAACCTTGAGGGATATGGCAGCCAGACTGGGTGCTACTACAGACGTGCTACGAGAGAAACTTACAAACAACAACAACAGCCAGTTTAACAACAAAGAAAAGAGCAGCCGAGGTACCGAACAAAAGGTAGAGACTGAGATCAAACGAGTGGCTGAGGTTTTGGTTAAAAAACTGAGAAAAGATGACAGGGAAGATCAGGAAACTGTTGTCGAACTGAGACTCGCCGTAACAGGAGGACAAGATGCTGGAAAATCCACCCTGCTGGGTCAGTAAATTGCTTTGAATCTTGTGTCACCGACGGGAGTGGGGATAAAATACGATTCAAGTGCCCGAGATGATTATCCAGATAATTTTATTATTTCTACTGTATCCTGCAGGCGTGCTGACGCAGGGTGAACTAGACAACGGAAGAGGGAGAGCACGCCTGAACATGTTTCGTCATCTTCACGAAATCAGAACGGGACGTACATCGTCGATATCCCACGAGATAATTGGCTTCGATAGCCAAGGGCAGGTCCTTAACTATGCAGAGATGAGCACTGCGGAAGAGATATGCGAACACGCTTCGAAAGTCGTTACCTTTATAGATTTAGCCGGTCATAGAAAATACCTGAGAACAACACTGCTGGGTCTTACAGGTGCGCAGTTTGTTTCTCCGAATTGATATCATTCGCTTTGAACGTTTTTCCGATAACTTTCGATCTCTATTTCCAGGGTATTCCCCTCATCACGTAATGCTGGTGATAGCACCTCCCATGAATGAGGCTTTCCAGGAGCATCTGGCCCTGTGCCTCGCTCTGAGGCTCCCCTTTTTCGTCGTCGTAACTAAAAGAGATCTCGGTTTCTGCGAAGCACGGAACGCTCTGACTGAGCTTGAAAACGCCGTCAGGGGTCATGGTTGTACAAAGAGACCAGTTTTGTACTCTGTCCCTGACGATAACAGTAATACACCCAAGGGATACGATCTGGAAACTATACCTGTGTTCCATGTTAGCTGCGTCACCGGGGAAGGCCTCAAAGAACTTACCAGGTTCATCAGGGACTTGTTGCCCTCGGAGTCTACTCCTCCAGAATCAGACCCGGAGTCGTGTCTGTTCCAAATCGACGAAACTTTCAGGTAATTTTAACGGCCTGCGAGACAAAATTGAGGCCTTTGACGACTTGGTATCGGCATGTACCAAAATCTATCATTACAACAGATCGTCGTTTTCAGGGTCGTTGGACTGGGCGAACCTGTTCTCGGAGGATTGCTAGTGAGGGGGACTATCGCTCCTGGTACACGACTATTGGTGGGTCCGCTGCCAAACGGTGAATTTAGTCCCGTCAAAGTCGCTAGTCTCCACAGGAACAAAGCTCCTTGTTGTCTGGTTCGAGCTTCGCAAAGCGCCAGTCTCACAATCGCACCGCCAACAGCCCTGGATCCACCTCTACCCCACCTACGACCCGGAATGGTTCTCGTATCCCCTCGAGACCATCCTTGTGCGACCCTTTTCTTCCAGGTGAAACATACATTTCTCTTTTCAATGCCCCAAAGTCATCTCTCCAGTTTTGACCTTTTTTTTTATTGATAATCATTTATTATAAAATTACAGGCGACCGTTCTGGTCGTTTATCACGCGACGGCAATATATCCGGGATTCCAGGCGACCGTCCACGTTGGAAACGTTCGACAAACGTGTGCTATAGAGGGAATAATGGATTTGAAAGACGAGGGTCTCCAGACAAACAACACGGCTTCAGTTCTGTTCAGATTCCTTGGTCATCCCGAATATCTTCACGTCGGTATGAACCTTCTGTTCAGGGAGGGGCGCACAAAGGGGATTGGCAAAATTACGCAAATATTCCCTCCCAATAGGACCGCAAAGTAGTCCGCAGCAAATCAAATTCGCAGGCTCTACTATTTGCTTGATGACTGGAAAACTATACATAGATATGTATAAGTATTTCAAAGGATTCTATTAGATAATTTCAAGCAGCGTGCTCCATAGAATAATTCGTGTTCTACCGTTAATAATTAAAAAAAAAAGAAATGAAACAAAAACATTGAAACAAACGCAGTTGCATATTAACGTCAACTAACAATAAAAGTCACACGATTACCTATTCTTCGCATATAGGTTGTGGGGAAATAATTGACAAGTCTAGCAAATTATTCGTATAAGATAAGCGGGGCGATAGATATGCGTTCATTTTCAAAATACGCACCATTATTATTTTTGGACAAGACAAAAATCAACAAGGACTGTTTATTTTTTCAGTATTTTCCTGATACTAGATCTTACGATTTTACTTTATGTCGGCAGATGAGAATATATTTTTTGAAGCTGATAAAATGCGTCTACTGTTAATAGTTAAGTTACTTATAATTATTTATTTATCTTTCGACATGCTTCTTACCAATTTCATTTGGTAACAAGTTCTGAATACAATTGGTCACGGCTCAGACATAGCCGAAGATAAAACTCCTTGAGACACTATCTCAAACTAAATTAGATAAATATAATAATAATAGCTAATTATAAGCCAAAAAGTGGTATACGAGTACACACTGACAGAAAAAATGATGTCATATCACGGTTCATCTGTGCTTGTACATAATACTTCTATCGTAATTGGAAAATTCTGTGTTACGAATTGATATTATATTATATATTATTAACGTTGAATGTTGAAAATGTCGTGTCCGAATATATGGTATTTCTTCAGAAACAAAAAGATGATTATTTCCCAACATAAAAGTAAGTGAAGAAAGAAAGAAACGTAAAAGTTGAAGAATAATTTTTTTTATTAACATTACAATGAATGTGAAAACTTGATGATCATGCCGGTGAAATTACAGATGCCGTGAAAAGTAGTCAGTTCCGATGAAGTTTTGATCCTAATTCGGAGGATGCGTCTTACACCTACGTATATACACAGCTAAGTAAGGTGATTCATACATCACCGCATACGCGTGTAGAAATATGTCGAATTCAACACCCGTACGGATAAGTACTGTACCTACCTACATACAGTCGGATAGAAAAATGATAAGAACAAAAGCTACGCCTGATAGTTAAGTAATTAAAGTACATACAGTCGTAGTTATTCGTCAATTATTGTTATACTTATACATACACATAATATTATAATTATGTCATCAACGCGTAAATTAGGATTCACGAGATACTAAATTTAACATATCACATCGGTTTATCTATTCTTTCTTCTCCCCTGGCTCGGCGTCGCAACTTGAAAAACAATAAATGAGGAACCACCGTATCCGAAATGAATAGGAGAGACAGCAACGTCGAATCACAGCTGCGTGACTAGGAATACGATTGCAGAAGCAACGCTATTCCTTTTCTCAACGTTCTTCGCCATCACAATTCAAACCACCTGGCGTAATTGTAACTGCCTTGGACGACATAAATCCCAGTATTTCATCAGTTCGTTACAGATTTATTGCCGATCCACCTATCGTCAACAACAGTCTGTCGTCCTTACAGTACACTAGTAGAACTTTCAGTCTCTGGTTCGAGCCAGACGTGCTCTTCTATCCAGCCCAAATAACTGGCAACCGACGTGTAGACACTGGGCGTCGATCCTCCGCAGGCTTGCCCGAACGCCGTGACTCCCGCAAGCAAGGGCTGCGAGTTACCCGGACACAGAAGGAGCGGCCCTCCGCTGTCGCCCTGGCAAGTGTCGGCCCGGCGCGTTCGGTTTCCGTCGACTGCGCAGACCATAGAGCTGTCGAGGCCGGTTGGGAGTCGAGGACTGACGCTGTACCTCTTGGAGCAATCGTCGATATCAACGAACCTGAGGCCGACGGCTTTCTTCAGCTTTGGACTAGCGTCACCGAGGAATTCCGTGACACCCCAGCCGAGAACGACCAGGGTGTCGTTCCTCGCCGCGCCGAGCGTCTCCAGGGGTTTTGTCAGCAGACAGGCCGGATGGACGTAGCTTGTCAGACGGATCTGTTCGCGGAGTTTTATTATCGCTATGTCGTTGTAATTCTGGCTTCTTTTGTATTTCGGATGCACGAATGCTGCCAAAACTTCCGTGTATTGGGTAGAATTTTCGTCGGTCGTCAGGTCCGTTGATCCTAGTCTCACCTACAAACGCGACAAGCGGAGAAAAGGATTATTAATTCAACGTCGAAAACATAATCGCTCGTATCAAGCATCAATGATATCATAAACAAGTAACGGGTGATATTGTGCTCGAGCATAGCAGACATTTCGCAGGAATGAACTTCGCGATACCTGTATCCATACGCAAATTTGAATTAATAGGACGAGTTTTGTCGACCATAAAACAACGCGTGAAATAATCGAATGGAATCCAAAATGTTGTTTCAGCACTGTGTGAAATTCAAGTGATCCACGTGTAGCGATTTAACTCAATTAGGCGCCCCTATTCATTTCTCGAGGACTTTGTGTACCTTGACGGGAACTTCGTCGTCCACATTGCTGATACAATGGGCGGCCGTGAGAACGTGTTGCCGAGATATCAGAGTACCGCCGCACGTATACTTGAGATCACCCTCTCCATCGTCCCCGGGGCGTCTGGCGTAACCGAGTGCGACCATGCTGGGAAACTCGCGCGATTCCGCATCTTCTCCATCCAATATGAGGAGCGATATGTGGGACTCGTTTATTTGGGAAATTTCGTTTTCGTACTCATGGCAAGCTGGAACAGAGGAGAATAATGCGAGATTACGCATTTTCTCGTAACAAGGGATGACACAAAAAGCCAATTTATCACGAAAGAAGTAATCAGTTCTTCAAATTTTCAAACGTTGCGGTCATCCTCGTTCGGTTCAAGCAACCCGTGAGGCAGGTAAATGACGTAATCTATACGACTGATGCATTTTCCTTGTAGTCGTTCGCAGTAACGACTACATTACAAAGAGGAACATTTCCTTTATGCAAATAACGAATTATCAGGATATTATGCATTTCTCGCGATAGCTTGAAGATTATTGTACCGTTACTTCCGGATGCTCCACTCTAAATATGTAACATTATTTTATTCTTTCCATACCGTAACAAACGAGCAACGAGTTTGGTACATTGCAAAGAGGTGGATCGACGAGAACAAGCCACTTTCCGCGTTCAATGATCGATCACAGAAAATGTATAGTACATGGGAAATAATCTTATTGGAATTGCATCCCACAATTATCTGTAGAGGAAGAATACGTCAATTATAGGTGTACCTGATGATAATTGTCACTCACAGCCTCGCCAACGAGTCGGTAAAATATATATGGGAATCGTGTATCCTCATTCGAATCAACTGCACCGCGATGATCTCAAATTACATACAAAATCGCGAATCATCGTTTAGATTGCAAATTTTGTGGCAAACAGAATTCTTCAGTGTCTGTGATATCACCTATATGTATATCATTTGTGCGAAAACAAATTGATGGCTTCTTGCTTTATTATTGATATTCTTTTGCAGCATGTATGAATACGTACCAGCTTCAGCTGGGCGCGAGTTCTTCAACTTGTCGGATATATTCACTTGACCGCAGCAGACAATTTCGGTGGTGTCATTGATAAAACCGCATCGGTCCACTAGGGAAAACCTCCTCTCTTGTATTGCCTCAATTTGCGACGGGCAGTCGAACAATTTGACGCAAGTTCCCGCCCCGTTGCCATCGGAAAGCGTGCACGGACTTCCTTCTGCAAAAAGTTAAACATCATTTTCTGAAAGTATACCCGATTTGCCAGCAGATTCCCAGGCCTCGTATGTCGATAGCCCGATGACGATGGTCGGACGGCATTAAAGCCACGGATAAATAAAACAGATGTTGTTGGATGACTCTCGGTTTCGCTAGGCGAGTTTTACGGTTTTCATTAATTTCCTTTCCTAACTGTTTATCAGTTTCTGGTCTCAGGTAACGTGACCTTGTCTTATACAATCACCGGTAGCGGCGTAGTCAAATGCTATCTTCAACCATGACCTTCGACTTTCATTTCAAACGATGTATAAGGTACCGCTCGCTTGTCAAACCGAAATATTCAAATATACGGGCGCGGACCGATTGCGATAACGAGTGTGGGTACATCGAGTTACATGAACTCTAACGATATTCGGGGACCTCGAAAGAAATACTCCAGCTGTCCGAATACACTTTACACGTAAAAATGATGAGGCGATTGCAATAATACGAAGCAATACACGAAAGCAGTGAAGATCGCTCATTTTTTCCTCTAAAATACGCGTGAATCTCGTAGGCGTAATGATATATGAACATCTCTTTTCCAATGACCATCTGATGTGAAATACCTACTGACGTACTGAATAGATAATAGACCAGCTACGTGTCACTGGTAGTGTTTTTTACTACCGCAATTGTTACCACCGTACGATTCGTGGTATGACTTGAGTCTCGCGTAACGCTGATGCTGATCTAATCGTCATTTCTCATACACGATTAGTAACAGGCTGCAAGAGGCAAATGGTGAGAATACAAGTTGCACTCATCGTCAATGAACGATCATCGTACTGTGGGGCTCTGAAACGAGATAGTGTGAAACTCCGAGAATTCTTGTTCTTCGAGCCCCCGCGAAAGCATGGGTTTCCAGCGAGTTACCAAGCGGATGTTTGCACGAGTGATCCTATGTGGGACCGCGGGTTTGAGTGGAATATAAAAAAAAAAATTAACAAAAAAAAAAACACCACAAGAAGCCAGCGGAGTCGAATGCAAAGACCTCGAACAAGTTTCTCACCTCCTGTATCAGTATACCACTGCGATGGATGATATCGTTCTTCGCCGCTCCATCGAGCGGTAGCATGTTCACAAAATTGGCAAATTCTGCGATTCGATGTCAAAAACCAATATAGGAAGACTCACCATAAAGTAATTGTTGATCGAAATAAATCGACGATGGCAAGACGGAGAAAACGAGGTTCCACGCCAGAAAGAGCCAGAAAGTGTGTTTCAGTCCCATCGTTCTTCGTATTTTATTGTGGTAGGGTCGTTTCAACAGACCCTGCGCAATGTTCCGAGGTGGATGCGGCCGAAAGAAAATTGATATTCCGGCAATAATCCAAATAGATTCTTCGTCGTCGGGTGCACACGTGTACTTTGCAATCACACAGAAAACGCTTCGCCTTCGGAGGCTCGAGTTACAGAACCGTTGGATGGGGGGCTTTCACACACCTGACATCCGCAGGGTTCACGGTCCAATCTGCGACTGAACGCGATTGTCCGCTACGTCCTCATCTCAAGCGCTTCAACCGACCGGCTGCTACCAGTCGACGCGTATTAATAGACAGGTTCAGGCTGACGCATGCGAGACCCCAACCCGGCGAAATCTAGATTGTCCCTTTGATTTTACCGGGGAAAAACACGGAGAAATTCCCCCTTTCTTTCTTTTCACAACCCACCCATCCATTCGCACATGGGCCATCTGGTTGTGGAACAACGCGAGAAAATAAGCTTCCTCCGGAACCCGACCGGAACACCGATCTGCAATGTGTCCCACACCGGCCCGCTGGATCTATCCAAGCTTGACCTGTGAACAGACGCGAAATTACGAATTCCGCGAGCCCTTCTATAAGCCCTCATCCAGTTCCACTTAATTCCTGATAATTTAGCAACCTCGAATAGTTTAAGCTGATTGTACGATGCAGTCCACCGAATTTCGAAGCTCAGTATCTGCATAGCTGATGCGTATAGAGTTTTTCAGGAAATTGATTTCAGTTACGACCATAGCGAGTTTTTATAAATTATAATACTCAGTACAGGCTGTGTGCTGACGTTTATGGCACTACATGCTGTTCCGTTATGTCTATGCATCGGAACATAATCATGCGTCGCAGCTATTTGGTTTTTATAGTCAAGTTTTATTGTTATGACGTTGGAACTCTTAGCAAGTTCTTAGAAACGTTGGCCTGCATGTTACTCATAATCAGTCCATTAACTCAAGCTACCGTTCGCGGCTGCTACAGTGCAACCTTTTCTCGAGTTAATCGCAAATTGCTGTTATCTTCTAGAAATTGCCTACTCAGTATAACAGTGTAGATGCACCGTTTTTGGACATCGGTGCTCCATACGTTTTTCGCATGCACCATGGCTCCCAAGCCCCCTACTACTTCACGACGTACTGACAATTAGTTAGTCATCATAGGCGAGGGCGAATTGCGGTGGAAAGTGCAAGCCGACACACCACAAAGAATCTAGGGTGAAATTACGTCTACGACTGCATATCATTTGGAATTAATTTAGCGCATCAATTACATCGTACCATAAAGATCCAATGTCAAGTTTTGAATCTTCAAAGTGTAGAGATTGTATGTGATAATCGTTACGTGACGTTTGCTCGCGATTTATCTCCTCGATATCAATGGGTATATAGATTCAGTGGCATGAGTTTCTAGGGGAATCGCTCGAAATTCATCGAATCCCTCAGTCGACGTATCCGGACAAACCTGTTTGTGACAAGGTGTCCGGTCGCTTTTACTGCTCGCGACATCATGTGGTATACGCTCTTTAATATTCTACACGTTTCATTACGAAATGAGTACACGCAGAACAAGATGCCGCAAGTTCATTATCAACATATTATTCTCAGATGTATAGCATAACGATACACACCGAACTACATTTATCTACACTTAGACGAAACGTTGAACGAAATCTATTCACCTTTGTACGTGGCTTCCCCGTTTTACACATTACAATTGCATACACCTGGAAGATTTTGAACGAATTTCGATGTCCAATCATATATCATAAAAAATGAACGTGGCTTCAGACATTTCGATGCACATTAAAATAGTATATACCACTGACACTTTGCCTCAACAAAGCCGTATAACGACTGTTTACCAATTTTTAACTAGGTATTAATCACTTGTGACATCGCCGCTGGCTGAACACTAACTTGCTTCTGAATCGTTAGTTAACCGATTTTTAGATACTTTCCTACGCGTGAGTACCTGGAAAACTGGTTTGTACAAGCTGCATCCACGGGACCAGGGACTTTCCAATAACTCCACCTATTTTTTATTTCGTGTAAGAAAAAGGTCCTCAAAGAAAGGAGGAATCAACCCCTTAGCGCCTGCGGTATCTTTCGGGATCTCACATCAGATTCGATACTGATAATATATGAGGCGACATAAATAAAAAATGTAACGATTTATTGTAGGATAACATACACGCTCCTTGAGACCTTGACCTTATACAGCATATATGTATGCAAAATTCACGTTTGTTCATGGCTCGTCCCACCTACGGCAAGCAGGCAACGAACGAAAATATTTGTAGCCGCTTGACCTGAAAATCAATATACGAATAATTGTATATTGTATATTTCGAAGAGCTGCTGACTGGTAACTTGAATACACCTGACGACACACACGCATCGAACAAGGAGGGGCCTTATTCTGGAATATAACACGGAGCAATCGAGTCTGTACTAGCCAGGGTCGATTGATCGTTCTTGAATTGGATTCGAAATAGTTCCGAGAACGAGAACCCGGAAACTTTTCTTATCCAACGCGGATCAGTAATTTTATGGTCCATCGAAACCGCAAGTCTAATTAAATCTACACAGCATCCTGTACCTGAAGCACCTTTGACGTCGAGTCATAAATTTCGGCTCTAAGGTTACGCGTGTTATGCACAACACTGTGACTTCAACATTAACCGAAGCGGTGATATAGATACGGAAGTGCAGGTATCGATCATGCAGATACCGGCAACGTACGAAATCAAGAACCCAATAAAAACAACAAAAGTACCATTACCGTGACAACTATCTTGTCATATAATTAGGCATTTCGTTAATTCAGACCGAGGCTAAAGTTAGCCAGATCCTGTTTCATCGTAAAGATCTATTAGCGTTTAATCGGTGCATAGGAGCAATTCACCGTATTAGCTATGTGCATGTTCCGCTGCAGGGGGTGAATAAAGACATCGCGACGAACATTTGAGCCGCAAGGCATGTACAGCCTCTAACTGAAAACTAAGGTCGAGGTAAGTCGGATTTCTCGTAAGTAGGTGAAGGTGAACAAGTGGCGCAACTTTTACCAGCACCAGCAGCACATGACTCCCAGATCGAGTGTTAATCGTAGGTTCGTCGATGCGATCGTTTCGCGGTACCAGCAGTTGCCCTTTGCTTACTTGTGATTCTGTTCCGATATCCCGTCGCTCCGCGGTCTCTCTAGTTTGATCTGTATCTGCTCTCTCTACACGCTACACCTGGGTAAGCATGATCAATCACTGCACGCCGTCGGACAGCCAAATGTGTTCAGATGTGTCCAACGCCGATGTCCAGGCAATCGAAAACGAAAGTTATATACGTGACATACCGTGTTTACAAAACGCGAGCGAAAATATTGGTACAAACGTCGGTTCAATTAGCGACGCAAGACGACCATGCGCGGTTCAGCTGATACGATGAGGGATCGTGGTCTCGAGCCTCTTCTGCCTTGCAGGCACAAATTCTTCAGCAGTCATCGCGATAAGTTCGGAAAAGACGATCAGCGTGGACGCCCGCGCGCGTATAGAATACCTAATTACCGAATAAAGTTTCCTATACAACAGTGTTTGTCGTTTTTTTTTTGTTGTATCGTCGAATGATTTGAAAAATGTTATTACAGAGGAGTTTATCGAGTTCTGAATTTGTGACGGAAGCTGCCGGAGTTAGGATAATCATGACGGCGCCGACTGATCATGAGGCCGATGTGTTTGTGAATTATTCGCCGAGGGAACGCGTCGTTTTGCCAAGTTTTGCAGTCGACGATAATAACGGGTGCAGTGATAAGGAGAGGAAATCCTGTGGATTTCATCTGACCCGATCGAAGTGGGATCCTTATCCGTGGGTTGGCTTCGTCGAACCTGGCAGTATCGCTCACGCTGCTGGCTTGAGGTGAGGTCATGTATACCATTCATTCGTATCTGTACCGCGATCATAATCGAATGAGAAATGCGGCGCTTCCCAATTCGCAAAATCTTTATTCTCAATGTACCCAATACCTGATTCTTGGTAATCCATAAATAGCTGATCACTTCCCTGTACATGCAAATCGTTCGGTGTTTCCTTGTCAATCTCCGTGACCCTTGCATGACGCTTGAGTCATTTGAAAATGCCCAGCGCACACGAGAATAATCTTGCGGTTTACCATACGACAATATAAATACGGTGAAATACACATGACGTTGAACCATCTTCACTTGACGCACGAAAAAATATCGAGAACTTCATCACATTTCGCGATGACTAAAAGTCTACCTCGTTTCCACCAGGGCCGGCGACTGCCTGCTCGACGTGTGCGGCCGAGACGTCGTGGGACTACGCGTAAAAGATATCGCAGCTCTGATACAAAACCGAGCCAAGGAATCCGTCGATCTCGAGGTCTGGCGGAGCCCCGAGGTCCAAACCAGCCCCAAAGACTCTATCGACGACGAATTCCGAGGGGGCGAAAAGAACGGCGACAACGGCATCGCCCTCGAAGGCCCTCTTCCGGAAGTTGCTCGCAAGCTAGCCAACGCCGTGTCCGGGGTTGTCCGGGCCCTGGAGTGTCCGATCTGTTTGGAAAGTGCCGCTCCTCCGGTGTCTCAGTGCGTCCACGGTCACATACTCTGCACGGGTTGCAGATCGCGAACCGACCGATGCCCCGTCTGCCGCGTTCGTCTGGGCCAGGGAAGATGCCTTCTGGCCGACAAAACCCACGGGACCCTGAGGGAAGCCTTCGACCTCGACGACACCGAGGCTCGTCTCGGAGCGAAGCTGTTCGGCAGGTCGAAGCGAAACGGAAAACATGGAATCGAGGAAGCCAGCCGAGGCCTCCATCACAGAAATTCGGGGGTCGGTGTTGGCCCGCGTCATCTTCTAGCCAGGATCTTCCTCGGAGTTGGCGGCAGCGTCGACAGACTGGCCGCCGCCAGGGCCGCGTCGGCTGAAAATTTGACCGTCGTGGTGAACGACGAAGAGCAAAAATATCACGGTGGTCCTCCGAGGAGGCTGATCGCAAAGAGGCTCGGGGAGCTGAGCTCCAGCGACCGAGCGAAATCCGCCAGTACCGGCGAGCTGGCGAATCCGGGCTTTATCCGACCCCTGGATAGCGAAAGACGAGACTTTCCGAACAGCTCCAACCCCGACGTCACCTTGGAACAGGCCTCTAGGCGGACCGGAAGTCTTCTCAGTGTTCCTCACACCCCGACTTGGGGCGGCTCCACAGAGTCCGTATCGAACACTTTCATTCGGTGTCCTCTGGCGGCGTCTACAGCTTGTCCGGAACTCGTCACCCCCGGGTTCCTCCTCGAACATCTCGGAACTGCCCATCAGGGGCCACAGGTTCATTTCTACGGACCCACCGCCACCGTACCCGTACCGACACCCCTTGGACCAGACGCTATCTACGTGCTGCACCATGCGGGAGAGTTGTTCTTCTTCAAGGTGAGATCTTTCCGTGGGAAATTAGATTTTTCCCGTGTAGGTATACGTATACCATAGACGTATTTCTTCAACGAATTTTTCCAAATTTTGTCACCTTGACGTTACAATTTGTGTCCTTGACAGTGCGACGAAGAGACCGCGTGGATAGTGACGGCCGTTAGCGGGGCTCGACATTGGGACTGGTCTTTGCGAGGGTGGGGAGCGGATGGGACCGAAGTGAAGCTGAGAAGGAGCGTCGCGACTCTTGACGAACAACTCAACCCTCTCACACCTCAGCAAGTAGCCCCTCTTCCAAAAGCCTTGGAAATTCGGACCGTGGAAATCCAACTGACGGAATCCCGACTGGGAGAAGTGGCTCGTATGTGAGACCAGCTGCTCTCAGCCTATGGCGTAGGATCGCGAACATCGCGAATCAACCTTGGTGACCGTGTGAGGCATGGATGACGTTCGAACTGTGTTAATTGAATTGTATCGCGCTCGGAACTTTGAAAGCGATGCCACCCAGCAAATAGAAGTATAACGAGCGCTCGAAATATAATTTTCAGCTATGTCAAAATAATTTAAGGAAATTCGCTACTAATATACCACGTCCGTGAATAAATGAACATTTACAAGTTAATAAATACCGATTTCAAATTGTTCTCAATTAGTAACGTCGACAAAGGTATATAAAAAAAATTCACAAGCTTTCACAGAAATATTCATCGAAAGAATCGTTGGGGGCTTCAAGATTTTCGTCTTGGCGTTGAAAACTGTGTGAAAATGAAAACAATTTTGTCTGATGAATTGATGTGTTTGAGTGACACGCTTTGCGGAGTTGATTAGTTGAGATTATAAACTAAAGTCGTATATGTATAATGACGAGACAACGATTGGAAAGTATAGGAATACATTTATTCATTAAACGAATAACGTTCTTAGTCTAACATTTCGTATAAAAATAAGGGCTAAAAATACGTACGTCTATAATAACAGGTGATAGATTAGAGCCGGCAGTTTATGCAGCATCCATCCGCTAAAAAAACTCGCGTTCATAGCGTTTATTAATTGAGTGATCAAGGCACACCATGGTATTTTGCATACTCGGTTGTAGACGAAAAGAAAAGAAAATCATTCCAAAGATTTGATACGATATTTCCGTAGGTAATTAAACAAAAATTGTAACATACACGTGCACCCATGCCGGATGCGACTCATCCTGCATATAATTTCAAAGTACCGAGTTTAAATCCTTCAGAACTCTGACGCAACTGGTCTCTACATTCCCAAAAGACACGGACGTGATTATGCAGTTTAAACTACTAACTAAAATCAGTGTAATCAAGTGTAGGTAGGTAGATAGGTAGCTCCTACTGCTTAAAACTAGTATAATATGATTGATAAATCTTATCAAGTAACGATAATACATATATTTAAGTATTAAGACAATTACTGGGATGTGAGTGATAGAAGTACTAAAAATACCGCAATAACTGCAAGGACATGGCACTCTGTGGTAATCAATACCACGATACAAAAGAAATGTAATTTCTTGGTAACCAGGAATGTTACTTAAATCGAGGTTGAAAGAAAAATTTCCGTTCACTGGGACATATTTCCTGGCGAAAATCAAAGTCATTCGGTTAAAATTCTAAAACAGAACAATACGACATTGGAGAGTGTCGTCGAAATAATAATAAGAATTGTGCGTCATGCGATTACTGGTCAGTGATTTTTCACCGGACCAATTCACACCGCTAATGCCCGCAAACAAAATTGCACATCCGTGCGTTCATCGATAATAAATCGTGAAACGTGTGTCAGGTGAGATCTTACTGCTAATGCAAAAATATTGGTAATACATTTCTTCCCATGAACTACTCTGTTTTGGCAAACTCGTCGATCCAGCTTATGCCTCTCGGACAACTGTCCTCGAGGTGCGAGTAAATTCAGGACTAATGGAAAAAAATAAATCTTTTCGATCAGGTATAAAATGCACAAGCTTTCGGGTAATTCCAAAAGTCGTCGAGAAGCCTACGGCAATCGCAGCAACTCATCGATGAGCGGTCTGATGACCGCGGCAGGACCGCCACGCTCGATGCTGGTCAACATTAGGCCCTGGACGACCTTTTTCACAGTTTCGTAATTGTCCCGTCCGTAAATTCGAAGTGGAAACGTGATGACTTCGGCGTCGGGTTCGGGTTGTTCCCGATAAACAGGAACGCATTTTTTTCCAGCGAGTTTTCGCTTTTTGGTTGGAGCTGATAACTCTCGTACCGTGCGTTCCTCCTTATCTTTATCTCTTTTAGGGCAGCTGCATATACGCACGCACAGCTTGCGCCGCCCTACTACCTCCCCTGACGCCGTTTCTAAATTAAAAACTATTTCGGTCGGCCTTCGATTAATCCCAGTACTGCACGAATTCTTACAGTGGAAGCAGATATCCATTTGGACGTAGTCAGCTCCTGGCTGCGGCTCACCCAAAGGCACCTTCACGAAATAGTGCCCTAGTGTTTTTTCGTAAGTAGATCGAGTGTGACGACAGCTCAAGACATGGTGCAGGTAGGGACTGTCTTGTTTGGACAGCGCAATGTGGTTGTGGCACCGAGTCACAGCCTCTGACCTGTGGGCCGGCTGACAAAAAGCCATCACAGCTTTTACGTACAGGCCGTTGTACGTTGGCGTCCACTTTATGCGAATCGGCAGGGTTTTTTCCATTTCGATAAAAACTTTTTTCAGTTTTTGGGAAAACTGAAAAAACAAAAGAGAATATGTAGAATTATCGAGGAGATTATAGAGAGCGGTAAGATGCAGTCTCTCACACGTATCTTTTGCCCCGACACAAAACTTCTTCTACCACGTTGAGAATACAACGAACAGACAATACCCACTCGCAGTTGGTTTCGTTGTCTGGCTTTTAAATGCTCCACAACATTGTCCCGACGTAACACACATCAACTTGCAATCTCCGTCAATATTGTAACTATTTATCTATCGGCATACTCTGACACTGAGAATATATGATTTACTCGTTGGTCCAAGCCTTTACGCCACTCGATGCGATCAATTTCGATAAGGTAGGCTGCATCAAAGTTTGTTGGACAAAAAATGTTGAGATTTGGGCAAAATTTGAGCTTCTCAAATCCCTTGAAACAACTATTCAGCCAGGGTATGAAGAGAAAGGATACCGGATCTGATATGTTAACAAAGGTAGATGGAGAGGTCTGTCATTTGTATCCTCTTTACGATTAGAGTCGTACTCGCCGTACGAGGATCAAGATCTGTCAGCAGAATGTTTTAGCAAATTGCAGTATGGAAGCCAGTATTGCCGCCAGGTTTCGGCAGTTTGTACCAAGATAACACACGGCATCAAAGAATACCACAATTTACTAATTTAATTCCATACAAACTTACCACCCAGGATTTAGTGTCGTCTTGTTGATCGGGACACACCTGGAAATTGAATTTTCCCCCAAATTCCTCGTTCGTCGGCATTGCGGCGTTAACGGCCTGGGGCGTTAAAGGTTCCTGTGGAACCTGCGGAACCTGCTGATGGATATCGTATTTTTCTTCTAAAGGCTCGGGAAAAAGATCGTCGATACTGCAAGAAAAAAGAAAAAAAATAATAATAGTGACGAAAAATTATTTCGAGACGAATAAAAACACAGCATTGTTTAGAGACGTCGGAGAAACACGTAGTAATGGTTACACCATGATAATAATGAATCGGGAACATTTTACAACATTGCAACGTTTCACGACGTTCGTACAAACACACGACGCGAATGCGGTTACATCAGATTTTTTAGAGTTTGAGGTTACGGTGACGTTGAATAAAATCATTAAGAAAACGAGTACTGTATTGGCCCAGCAGTCGAGGCTTCCGATACCAATTTTTTGTCTTTTCACAGCTTTTCTACGTATTTTACATGAAATTATTGTATATAACGGATGACAAAACTTGCGCGGACGTTGTAAACAAAGTTTGATGGATGAAAAATTGAAGTACGAACCACGGCAAATCGTTGGCAACTTCTCTGACGATCTGACTGAATGTTCCGTCAGACATCACGCCGCTTTCCTGCGAACCCATAATATATTGCGAGAATGGCATGTCGCTACCTAATTTGAAACTCATTGCTCTTGAGGATAATTCAACTTTTCTTTTTAACGGGTAACAACAACGTCCGAGCTACGCTGTCGCCTGCGCCATTTTGTAACGGCGGGAACCGGTCGTTCTCTCTTTTGTTACCCCCGTTCAGGAATTGACTCCGAAGTCTTTGACGTACGGATGCAATAAATATAAACCTATTAAATTGCACACGCGATGTCATTGCTTGCTCGCAAATTGACTTTCCCGCATTTACCCCGGTATCAAAGTTTTCGGCACATCAACCTCCGAAAATCAGTTTTTCTTTTCAGATTCGTAGTATTTACACCGGCTACCCAGTGAATATGTGTTAGTAGGACTTTCGAGTGTACGAGAATCCGTGTTTTGGTGGACCGGTTGAAAGCGAAAGACGACACAAAACCTGATCTTGCTGTTTGTGAAATGAAATGATGCAATTTCGAACAGAAAATGCTTCCTTCTGATTTTCTTTTTATTCCTCTGCAGATATTTTCTCCTCCTTTATTCTTATAGATAGACGAATCCTACAATTTAAGCAGAGTCTGATTGTAAACTATTTGCGAAACCGAACCGCGCTATCGCGGTGTGATATAGTTTATTGTTATATTATACTTGAAAGAATATATTTGACTTGACTAATTAATAAATCGAGTCGGCTACTCGTAAAATCCTTTCTCGAAGGTCAAGACAACTTTACCGTGCGTCATAAAAATTCTCGTTTTTTCTGTATCCTGAATCGGCCGCGGTGCATGGACAATCTGCTCATTCCGTAAAATACTTTCGCCCAATCCAAGTCAATCGAAATGAGACTATCATTGACAACAAATATTTCTGTGATCCTTTTCGCAGTTTTAAATCTCAATCTTGGCAGTCGTCCGGTTTACGGATCAGGTTGAAATTCCTATTCTACGTAAAGCCTGCAGTCATTCGAATTCTCACACATTACGCACGCACACGCGGATTCAAAAATTTGAATGAAAAATATTAAGAAATCAAGTTTATTGTTGGATAAATTAAGAAAAAGTAACAAAAGTCAGATTTTAATCCCATATTTTCTTTCACAGAAAATTCGTCTTCCGAAGACTCAAAAGAAGAGAGCGATGTTGCTGCTCAGGAACACTCTGCCCATTCTCAGCCCAATTTCTTCAATCTCAAACTCGCAACAACCCGAGAAAATGAAGGAGAAATAGAAGAGGCTGATGGAAATAACAGAACCGATACCAGCCAGAACAATGGAGAATACGCTTTGCTACGCAGAACCTCCAGCAGAATTGGAGCGAGGTTTGGGAATACGAACGATTCGTTTGACGACAACCCTAAAAGGAAATCGGAATTTGGTAAATGTGATAAAAAAAAAGAAAAGAATTTCGGGCTAATCCGAATTATTATCTGAAGTATCAGTGTATTTTGATCAGAATGTGAGAGGTATGGTCGAGCAGTTGGGAGAAAAGTTTCGGCGCCGCTACCGCTGGTCGGTGCTCATCGCGAAAGTAACCCTGCAAACAAGCTGAGCGTTACTTGCGACGGACTTCATACACCCCTGATCGTCAGCGGAACGAAAACCCAGCCTGGTGAATTTTCGCACATGGCAGCGCTCGGCTGGTCCACCGACGGAAGAGTTGAATATCGCTGCGGCGGTTCACTGATTTCAGAGCACTGGATATTGACGGCGGCCCACTGCACCGAGGGGCATTCGTGAGTGAAATTCATACCGTTTTGAAGGAGAAAAGTCAGTTCTATCGGAGTATGTAGAGTCTGTAAGTGCTCAGTGTGAATTGAGTTTCAACTTTTCTTTCCCAACAGGGGGAGTCCGTCTGTGGTGAGATTGGGAGCTCATATATTGAGCGACACTTCGACGGGACGAGTCTATGACATCAAAGCCATAGAGAAACATCCAAACTTCAAGCCTCCGGCCATGTATTCGGACATCGCTCTCTTGGAACTCAATGAATCCGTCACGTTCACAGAGTTCATAAAACCCGCGTGCCTTTATCAACAGTTTGACACCACACCTTTGCAAGCCTGGGTCTCGGGATGGGGCGTAACTCAAATAGGTGAATTTCCAAATTCTTGTTCATTACACTTAATTATGATCCGAAGAAACTTTTTTTCAACTATTAGCAACATCCGTTCCAATTTCAGGAGACGAAAGCAGCGACGCTTTGCTCAAAGCGCGTTTGTACGCAATAGACAGCGTCACCTGTGCACAAAAATATAATCAGTCAGCTGCAGTGCCTCGCGGTGTTGTACCAAGCATGGTGTGCGCCGGGGATACCAAAGGTTGGCAGTCCGATACCTGCCAAGGGGACTCTGGAGGACCTCTCCAAATAATTCATCCGACAATCAACTGTCTGTATCAAGTAGTGGGAATAACGAGCTTTGGCAAGCTCTGCGCTCTCCGAGATTCTCCAGGAGTTTACACCAGAGTTTCGCAATACTTGGATTGGATAGAAGCGATCGTGTGGCCTGAGGAGGCTTGAGTAATTTTATTGATAAAATGTATAATCACATATTATTATCACTGGAAATAATGAGGTACTTTAGCGTTTGAATACTCCGCAGCTAAACATACGTATATCACAAGGAATTGAAAAGCGGTTTTAAAAAAGAACAAGAGGAAAATTAAAAGACTGACATGCGTTTTTTTATTTCGGATACGCTAAATGTTTTAATTCGAGAATTTCACATATTCACAAACGTGTATATTTATCGGAGAAATGTTCGACTCAAATTGATCATTGGTAGAAATATTTTAGAGAGAGTTTGTTGTAAAATTATCCTCGCGATTCAAGTTTAAGTATCATTAATTACATGAACCAGCTCAATGAATCTGGAATACGAAATATAAAATAGAATACGTATTGAGATGTGCAGTCTACATGATCGTAGATCTTAAAACCTATTTTTGTTTTAAGATCTTTTAACTTGTTTTTTCATAATGATGAATGTAATATGAGTACATAAGAGTCATTTATTCGTAACTAAAAAAATCCCCGCCTCTTAGCTAAGGGTGACTTAATCGAACTTTACTGCTCGCCATTTTGACTAGAATATCAAATTCCGACAATCACTAGTCAACAGACCGAAGGATTCTCAATCTTCTCAGAGAACTATGTAGCTCAGTCCAAAAGTTTATACATCAAGACGCTTTTGCATCGTGGATCGAAGTCCACGTCAGACCATCTCCGTAGGGACCATGAGTCGAGGGAAAGAGAACGTGCCACCAACTTCTGCAAGGTAAAAGAGTAAAAGGTAAATCATGAATAGCGAGTAACTTTTGAGACTTGAGTGTCATACCGTCCATTCAGCCCCAGAAATAATCTCCAGTTCTCTCGAGGTCCAAAATCGTACGGATTCTGATACTTTCTCCCTCTGGCCTTGTACCTCTCTGCTTCCGTTTTGTTTATCCGAGCTTCTATGCTCGTCTCTCCCCTCGAAATTAAACCCGAATGCCACCAGGCCAGGGCCCCGAGAGCCCCAAAAGTACCCAGACTTATCATCGCTGCGTAAACTATCGCTCTACGTTTCCAATCTTTGATTTTTGACGAGGCGGCGTGTGTCGCAATCTCCTCCAGTTCCTCGGGACTTAAATGATCCAGACTCTCCATCTGTGATTGAGATACCATTAATAACACCCAATTACATCATCCGACTGGATGACAGGAAATAGTGGGATACGGACCACCGGTATTATTTCGGAATTGTTCACCCGAACCGGATGGCCCTCTAAATCTGGTTCGTGCTCCGGGAAGAATTCTTGATATGCAATTTCCACCCCAAAGATCATGATGAATAAGATTCCAACGACCGTAAATACCATGTACTGGAAGAAGTATCTGTGGTTGTTGTGTCCGACGCAGTTATTCAGCCAAGCTGTGAATCGAGTTCAGGAAATCTTGACGAGTACATTTTCAGAGATGTTAGTATACTCGTTGCGATCAAGGATACGACAGTGATGGTCCATTTTAAGAACGCATCTGTTGCAGACGGAGCAATGATGAGTTCTTGGCGGCTTGGGCTTGATACACTTTTTGCAAATGCTGACGGCCTCAGGAATGAGGTCTCCCTGGGGAGGGTGGCCCGCGGGCACAGCCACGCCCATGTAATAGTGGAAGCTGACGTTCAGGAGCAACCAATTCCCTATCAATATCAATACTACAGTCATCGTTGGACTCTTGTCCCACCAATAGGGCAGCCCTATCCAATAGGCTATCGCAACGATCGACGCAGTCAACAGGGTCACCATAACTACAAATAACTGCACATCGTTCGTTAGTTGCCAGCCGATCGTTTCAAAAACATTGTTGGAAAATTGATCATCAAAGTCTCAAGTGTTGCTACTTGTTTTAACATCAATCGATACGGAGAATTGGGGTCTTTCTACTTACCGGGCCGAGCCAGGCGGCGAAATTATCGACGAACCAGAACATGGGTTCCATGAGGACATCGCAGACGTAGCCCCAGTCCAGAAAATGATTATAAAACAACGACTTTATGACGATTTGGAGCTGTTGCCATTTCTGTTTGACACCTAACCTAGAAACGTCGAGATTCAAATAAACGTTGACGTCGACGTAATAATGGATATTATTCACTCACCTAAGGGCTGTCGGTGCTCCGGTGAAAGACCAACGTATATTCGACATGCTTCTAATTCGTATTTCGAAAAATATACACCAACAATGAAAACTCGTATCTAAAAATTCGTTCGATCATAACCTCTCCTCCACCATTGGTATTGGTATACCTACGCCGGACGGGCGACGTTTCGAAATTTATGAGAGTCAATCAAACTCACTGACCGCGACACGATTCTGATAACAAGATTACACATGTTCACTATTACTGTCCGACTCGTGATTCATTGCCGAGAAGCAGCGCCGGCGCTAGCTGACGGCCGGCCCTGGGCGAAGCTTGAAAATCGGCCCCCCACCCCGCCGATTTCTTTTTCTTTTTATAAATTTTATAATTTTTTTTTTCTTACAATAAAAAACATTTCATCCACAATCATTGTCTTATTTCGGAAAAATTCTTCACTTTTCGGGCCCCCTCCGTGACAGGGCCCCGGGCAGCCGCCCGGTCGGCCCATGCCTGGCGCCGGTGCTGCCGAGAAGAAATGTACACTTTGATCATGATAGGGCGGACATGGATATATTCCTCTTTCGCGCGTAAAAATTTAAACCGCGCTGCGATATGAGAATAGAGAAAAATTAATAACATCGCATCCTTGCGACGCATTGACTTCTTTTGTTCGCTCCAAGCTCGAATATGGCTCGATCATCTGGCATCCCTTACTTGTCCGGGACATTAATGCTATTGAAGGTGTCCAGAAGAGGTTCCTGAAGTACCTTGCGTTCAGGGCCGACTCTGTTTACCCCGCGCGCGGTTGTGACTTAGCTGCCCTATGCACGAGGTTTGGCATTCCGCCTCTATCAGCGAGACGCAACGTTGCCTCCGTCACGTTTCTCTTCAAAATTTTAGCCGGGTTTGTGGACTCTCCTGCCCTTCTGCAGTGTATCGATTTCCATGTCCCTAGACTCGCGGCTCGCCATAACGTACCCTTCCATCTGAGTCGTGTACGCGGCAACGTTGCGCTTCGCTCCGCGCCGCGGATGATGTGTAACCTTTTCAATAGTCTCCCAGCATCCTGCGACTCAGCATCTTTGAGCCTTGCAGCGTTTCTCACCATTGCCCGTGCGTTTTTTCATGTGTTTTAGCCTCTAACTTTATTAAATTATTTAGTTTTCTTCGTGTATTTCTTGCATCCAAGTGCAATTTTATTATTAACGTATTAACTTATTACTATACACTCCTACCTTTGTTTTATGTATGCTGTTGTCCTTATTGGGTTCGCCTGTTGGGCTTTGTATGAATAAATAAATAAATAAAAAAAATAAAAAATAAATTGACAGAGAGGCTAACAAAAGGGACCTTTCAGTACAAAGTATGGTAGACAGGTCTGCATTGATCTTATTAATATTGAAGGAATTTTACGCGTTACCATATCGCGTGTCTGATGACATAAAGACGTAAGCCCCATTATACGACTTTTTGCTCTTCGTAACGGCGAAAAGTACGTATATATTTTTTTGAAAATCGTATTCACGCTAAAAGCCCGAAGATCCGTTAAAAAACGTTGAAATGTGATATATGGTCAATTAAATTAAGCGGAAGGTCGTATGTATACTGATGGATACGACCTTGCAGGAATACCTTCGCCGACAAAGAATGGTTGTCGTTAATTGCATCGAGCCGTACCCTACTAAAAAATATTATAAAATGAATGGTGTGATGAAGTACCTTATAAAGGACACACCAAATTATGCTGTACGTTATGACCGATTTCAGTGTATAATTCACCATGTAACTTGTTCTGCACTACCTTTTGTGATTTGTGAGGTAATTTATCGTGAATATTCAGAATTGACATTTATTTTGTTCTTTATACTGTAGTGGTGTTAAAAGTTTACCTGAAAAAATCTAATTTCATGGATCTCGGCTTGCAACCGCGATTCTTCGTCTTATCATTGGAATGAAGAGACGGTTGTCGAGATTAATGAAAAAAAAAAAATCATGGATCTCGGCTTGCAACCGCGATTCTTCGTCTTATCATTGGAATGAAGAGACGGTTGTCGAGATTAATGAAAAAAAAAAAATTCATGGATTCTGGCTTGAAAACGGGATTTCTGGTCTTATCATACCGGCAATGGCGAAACGCTGCTCGATGTGAATGAAGAAAAAAAAATCAAATTTCATGGATCCTGGCGAGGGCTATTCACTCCCGGAATCGCTTATGTGCAGGTGATTCCAGGAATCACTGTGGTGATTCTCGGAATCAGTGTGGTGATTCTCGGAATCACTCAGGAATCACTCAGGAATCACTCAGGAATCACTGAGTGAGCCTGTATCGACAAGTCACGTGACCCGGAATCGCAGTGATTCTACAAATCCTGATCCTGAAAATGGCCAGAATCACGTGGAATCGCGTCAATGTGATTCCAGGAGTGAATAGTCCCTTATGGAATTACCTGACATTTCGAATACTATATTCAAACACACTAGAACTGTGCCATCGTGCCTCACGCAAAAAAGCGATGCGCTTTTTGACCAACGGGCTAGTTAACGTCTGAAACCTCTGTAACTCAGAGAAAAATAAGGTCTGGACCTGAGTCTTTCGCGTACTTCTTTATTGGCATTCGGCACACCCACTTGTCTAATAATATCGTTGATACCACCCTAGCGGATTCGGTTACGCCAAAAATACACCGAAAATACACAGTTAAAAATGGTGTAAATTTGGTGATATTTCGGTAAAACACCATCTTTTGTCCAATATTACACCAAAATCGCACGGTGCGGTTTTGAATTTTTCACACTACTTTCACACCAACTAATTTTACACCGTTTTTACACCGATTTTAGACTTGACTAATTTTACACCGATTTTAAACCGATTTTACAGTTGACTACTTCTACACCTATTTTACACCAATTTTGCACTTGACTAATTTTACACCGATTTTACATCCATTTCACACAAAACGGATTTTCGAGAAAAAAAAGGGATACCTGAGTCGGGATCGAACCACCGTCGTACGAATTTGCAAGCAATGACGCTACCGTCTGAGCTACGGTACTTCATACTTATACAACGAAGTTTGAGGTTGATAAGCTTTGTTATGATTGTGAATGATTTTCCATTTTCAAAGAAGTGGTACACTTCGATCTAAATAGATAAGGTGTACAATTGGCGTAAAATCGGTGTAAACTCGGTGTAAAATCGGCGGAGTGAAAAATTAGTATGAAATCGGTGAAAAAGCGGTCGGGTGTAAAACCAGTGTAAAATTAGTTGGTGTGAAATTGGTGTGAAAGTAGTGTGAAAAATTAAAAACCACACCGTGCAATTATGGTGTAATTTTAGACGGATCGCAGTGTGTCACTGAAATACCACCTATATCACACCAAAATAACTGCACCACGCCAAAATTACACCAGAATCACACCGGGAAAAGTGGTGTAAATGAATATGCTAGGGCTGTCGTACTCAGATGACCTTTTTCTACCCTCCTACACTCTTCTGGTCACAAGTTCGCTGACTTTGGTTCGAAAATTTAAATTACAAAAAAAAAATAAAAATTTATTCGCGCGTCCAAAATACGCGATTTCGTGTCCAGAACCCGTTCATCGTACTCAGACGGCCTTTTTCCACCTTCCTACACTCTTCTGGTCACAAGTTCGCTGAATTTGGTTCGAAAAAAATTAGATTTAAAAATTAAAAAAAAAACAAAAAAATGTAATCGCGCGTCCAAAGTACGCGATTTCGTGGCCAGAACCCGCTCATCGTACTTAGACGGCCTTTTTCTACCTTCCTACACTCCTCTGGTCACAAGTTCGCTGACTTTGGTTCGAAAAAAATTAAATTAAAAAATTAAAAAAAAAAAAAAA
>JAFFZH010008513.1:0-15437 GCA_018420115.1 Euura saliciscinereae | reverse complement strand
ATTATTGAAAAAAGAATCGAAACATCGATGTTTGGGGGGGGGGGGGGATAATACTACTTTTCATTTACAGCTAAGAGGTGACAAGCTATAGATGTCAAAGTACTTGAAAAATTTGACAAAAACTAAAAATATTAAAAATACTTTTATTCACTGTAACCATAATTTTCAGTCTTTTATTTTGTATCACGCCAATACACCATTCACCCCGGTTTCCACTCGTTTTCGCGAAACTGCGAAAGTCCTCAAGACTGCAAGTGGCGTCCAAAATGGCGCCCGAAATGGCGTCGATGTTTCGAGAAAAACATCGAACATCGATTAATCGAATCTCAAAAACATCGGCTCAAAATAATCGATTATTTAAAAAAAAACATCGAACGTTTCGATTAATCGGCAAACATCGCCCATCACTAGGCCGGACCGGGCTTCCGTAGTATGCGTCCAACAGTGCGATTTTCGACACGAGTAGCGCCTCACAGGCGGAGATGACAATAGCTAAAACTACAATATGAATGTTCGAAAATACAAACTACTTATATTTTAGGTCGACACTCGACACCGCTGCGAATCAGTGGTTCGACCAGTGGCGTATCGACGATTATCGCATATTACTTAGAAAAAGTGATTGATTCAATAAAGAAATCTTGTTATTGAAGAACTGCATTCTTACTTCCTTTTGCCTTTACATGTAAATTTCGAAAAACTTATACTGGTCTGATTGACTTGAAATTTTGACAAAATACTCTGAGATATAGGTATTATCTAAAATCTACCGTACGATTTTTTTGCTGTGTTGATTATCTGATTTTTTAATCAATTTTACGCTTGAGAATTTTCTTGAAAAATTCCTTTTTTTCAATTTTGCTCACAAATATTTTTCTAATAAGAGGAAAAAAGTAATCCGTACGCTACATTTCAGTGACACTCTCTTCAAGAATCGGGTGGACTTTGTTTTCAGATGCGCGGTTCCAGAGATTCATCTGCAGCCAGCTACGCGCGCGTCGAGCGGAGGACCTTAGCGCCGCCATTTCTGACTAATCTGTTTCATTTCTTTCCACACCTACATAGTTCCGGGTGTGGAATTCCACACTCAGAATTTTTCTGGGTATGGAGTCTATGGAGTTCTTCTCCGTATATTCTGTATGAAAGTCGCCGGCATTGGTGGCATTAACCCTCCACTATACCCTCCACAATTCTACGTATTTTGACATGAAATTCACACGCAACATTCTTCATACTTCAAACTTTTAAGAAAATAATGGAAACAGAAGATCGATTTTCGAAAAATTCTACTTTACACATATTTTGGCGACCAAATGATGTGGAATTATAAAGGCAAACTTTCCTTGTCCTTTGACAGTTTTACAACCCTGTTCACTAGAATTTCCGGAATTTGTTCTCCCATTGTTTTAGTCATGTCTAGTAAGGACACCATAAATTAGGCATTCACTTATTATACGTAATCTAGCTAAGAAACTTCATGTACGACTGGGTCCAGCCTCTAAATCCCTTCCTTATAAATTTTTTAACCAATTGGAACATTGAACCAAAAATCCCCGTTTCAATAATCTAACCACTTAAGTCGGATTAACAATTTCCCACCCATTCTTGAAATACTTCCTGAACCTTCCTAATCCGAATCCTCAGATGAGCCCAATGTCATTTGTCAGTCTTCGTCGAGTATATGCGTAGTAATATACTGATTGTGAGCCTTTCTGACGAAACTGAACAAACCCTTTCCCTTCCACAGGCCTGCGTTATAGGCATACCTGGGAGAGGGAGAGAGAGGGTTTGTTTAGTTACGTCAGAAAGGCTCGGCAAAGGCTCGGTACATACAATATATGTAATACAGTTGCTAAGTCTACTTTTACATACCGAGCCTTTCTGACGAAATGAAATAAACCCTCTTCCAGGTATGCCTAATGCAGGCCTGCGGGAGAGGGAGGGTTTGTTTCATTTCGTCCTCTCCCTCCGACAGGCCTGCGTTAGGCATACCTCGGAACGTTTCACGGTTTGATTGTCTTCTGACGTCACAAAGCCGATTTCAATTTTCTTCGCTCAGCCATCGCACTTCTCTAGTTTGAATTTTACCGCACATCGTCAGTTGAGTCACGTGACAGTCACGTTCTACGCGCGAACTCTCCTATTGAAGCATCCGTAATATCAACCCGACACCATACAAGTTGGATGGTAGTAAAAGTTCGGCGTCAGATCCAGGACTCGTGAAAATCTGAATATTTATTTCTTTATTTCTGCAATACAACAGCCAAAAATATGGAGAACCAATTGAAAAACTTGGCTGTTGAATTGTACGAAATAAATGCCGTGAAATTCGGTGATTTTGTTACAAAAGCAGGCCTGCAGACTCCCGTGTACTTCGACTTGAGGGTGATCGTATCACATCCGCGGCTAATGGTGAGTTAATTTCGCTCTATTTGCACTGACAATGAGCCGGTTGTCATTTTTTTTTTCTTTTACGCCTAGTTTTATAGAAAATTCTCAGTTGAACTCTGGTTTCAAACCATACCACGTGTTTTTGTAGGAACCGATTTCTTGACAATCTCGTATTCAAACATTGCAGAAATCCGTTTCCAGCTTGCTTTGGACCTTGTCGAAGAGCGCCACAAGTGCCTCGCAAATATGTGGTGTGCCGTACACAGCGTTGCCCATTGCAACTTTGATATCAGCTGAGGCAAACATGCCGATGCTGATAAGACGGAAGGAAGCCAAAGCCTATGGCACGAAAAAGTTGATCGAAGGCCAATTCGAGAAAGGGCAGACATGTGTCATCATTGAAGATGTGGTTACCACGGGTAGTAGCATCCTGGAAACTACCAAAGATCTCGTCAACGAAGGCTTGCTAGTCGAGGAAGCGGTGATCATCCTGGATCGAGAACAGGGCGGTCGTCAGAACTTGGAAGCTCATGGTATACGGATGAGGAGTTTGTTTACACTGACTAGCCTGATGGCGTATCTTTTAGACTCTGGTAAAGTGACACAAGCTGTCGTAGAACAAGTCAGAAATTATTTGGAGCAAAGCCAAGCTGACCTGCACAGTGAAGGTAAATGAAAGTTTCAAGGGAGCTTGAAAAATATGTTCATGCTTGTATACATGTGGACTGGAACGTGCCAATATTCGGTTTAACAATGATTTGATTATTTATTTTTCAGTAAAACCTTCGTCCAGACTGAATCTCAACTTTTCGGAGAGAGCAAAACTGGCAAAAAATCCAGCTGCTGCCAAACTGTTTGAAATTATGTCGTCCAAAAAGACCACGTTGTGTTTGGCCGCTGATATGACGAGTGCAGATGCAATTCTGACATTGACAGAATTGGCCGGACCGCATATAGCCGTTCTAAAAACACATGTAGACGTGGTTGTAGATTTCACTGACGACTTCATCGCTGGATTGAAAAAGTTGGCAGACAAGCATAGCTTCTTAATAATGGAAGATAGAAAGTTTGGAGACATCGGCCACACAGTGTCCCTGCAATACAGGAATGGGATTTATAAAATAGCTGAATGGGCAGACCTCGTCACAGCACATACAGTTCCTGGTTCTGGTGTCATATCTGGTCTCCAAGATGGTTTGAAAGGGATCTCTGATGATCGGGGAATATTTCTAGTTACTGAAATGTCTAGCGACGGAGCATTCACAACGGGAGACTATGTAAAAGGCTCCGTCCTCTTATCGGGATCTTCCGAATTAGTTGCTGGCTTAGTATGCCAGTCCAATGTATTCAGCGATCCCGGTCTGATACAGCTCACACCGGGAGTCAGATTAACCGAGTCTTCTGACAATTTGGGACAGCGGTACAAAACTCCACGATCGGTAGTTGATGCTGGGGCGGATCTGGCAGTAGTTGGCAGAGGGGTTACAGAAGCCAAAGATAAGTTAGCAGCGGTTATTGAATACAAAGAAAAGCTTTGGCAAGCATACATCGAGAGGACAAGTTGTTAGGATTACGCGAAGTATCTCATTTACTAATGTATGCTCGACCAAATAATGCGGAAGTATTGGTGTCAAAATTGGTCATAGACAAATTTGGACAGCGACACGATATTTGTAAATAGTTCAAGTACATAAATTTAATTGAATATAGCGATTCAGGTCAGTAGAAATATAACGAGAATTAACAATAGCGGAGATATAAGCGTATTATGTATTACCTGGCCGTGTTATCTTGATGAAACCCTTTTCCATTCTGTTATTCAATACATGAATAGAAAAAAATGGAAAAAAATATCGTGCCAAAGGTTTCATCGTTCACATTCAACAATAATCGATTTTTACGCTTTGGTTTTGTCCGGCATTCTCTGCCATTGGCCATAGCTCTGGTATGAACCAGGGACTTTTTGATACCGTATAGTCTTGTAAATTGTCTGTACATAGACATCCTCTATTAGATTGGCAATGAAGTGAAATTTGCTCAATACTTTTTACACTCCAATAAGCAAAGTATATAATGAGAATATATATATGTATATATATAATTAATATAAATACCTATAATAAGAATAAATATAATAAGAACCCCAAGGATTTAGCTTTTGAGTAAAACAAGAAAAAACAACTTTTAGTGCAAAATTAAACGTATCCCTGGTGAAAATAATTTCTACGAAAAAACTACGAATTTCCACGAGAAACTACGAATTTCCACGAGAAACTACGAAATCAGAATTCGTAGAAAATCGTATGAATTTGTATAAATTTGTAGTTTCTCGTAGAAAATCGTAGAAAATTTGTAGAAAATTGTAGAAATGTATAGAAATTCATACAACTTCGTTCGGGTAGATACGAAGTTCTACGAAAAATTACGAGATTTTACGAAGAACTACGAATTTCTACGAAATTTCTACGACTTAACACGAAAAATTACGAAAAAAAAAGGAACTTTCAATTAATGAAAAGTGTAGAATGAATTTCATAAACTTTCGTAAAATAGTTAGAGTTTTTACGAATTTCTAGGTTTTTTGACGATTTTCTACGATTTTCGATGAAAATATACGAAAATGAAAAGTCCTACGAAATCGTCATAACATTTCGTAAATTTTCGTAAAATAGTAAGAATTTTTACGATTTTTTAAGATTTTCTATGGACAAATACCAGAATACGAACTTCTGAAAAATTGTCATAAAATCTCGTAAATTTTCGTAGAATAGTAGGAATTTCTACGTGTGTCTACGCTCTTCTACGACTTTTTACGGAAAACTAAGAAAATTCGGATCCCCAATAAAATGTAATGAATGTCATAATTTTTTTCGTAGAATATCTATACGGAAAATTACTATCTTATACGAATTTTCGATCTTCAGAGAATTTTGAATGCTGCAAGACCAATAAAAGCTAAATTACGTAAAACGGCGTAAAATATTACGAAATTCTACAATTTTCGACAATGAAACAAGAAATTAAAATCTCTCGCATATTCATGCATGTTCCATACATCTCATTGACGTTCGATTGTTGATAAATGTGATATTCATTAAGAGAAAGAGTTGGAGCGGGTTGAAGACCGAACACATAGGTATGAGCAAAGTTAAGCACGATTCGCCGCGGTCAGTACTTGGATGGGTGGCCCGTTCCAAATGAGCTGGGTCGAACCTCTTTCGGGGTCGTTTTTTTTTTTTTTTAATATTTCCATAAACATGAACTGGAATTAATATACAGGTGTGAATCCAGGTGAATTCCAAAATTGACATTTTCACTTTACTCTACGACGATTTACGAAAATCCCTGAAAAAAAAACTACGAAATTTCCTGTAGAATCTCGTAGAAATTTCGTAGAGATTCGTAGTTTTTCGTAGATAATTATCTACGAAAAAATACGATTATCTACGCAAAAATCTATGAAAAACTATTCACATGTTCCAATTAATGTAGAACCACGTAGAAATGGACGTACAAAGTCGTAGAATTATTTTCACCAGGGATACCACTGATAAACAGCATACTTGCAGCGCTGAAAATGTAAATACGTTATTGTCGTCGTGTTATTCTAATTAACAATAATGGTAGCCAGTAAGTAAGAAAGTGAGAAGTTGTTTGTTCGTTATGTATGATGACCAAATAACAACGTGATGTTACATTGAAAAACCTACATCGACCTACATCAACTCAGGGGAGTGTATGGTCGGGGTGTGATGTTTTTCACGTTACTTATAATAATGATTGTATAAATGACGAGGTGATCTTCGTTATATATCAGCATTTATGACATCCTTCTGAACTCCGGATAAATATTTTTTTACCAAAGAGCTATAATTCCGATGGCTTAAATCTCAGTGTCATATTAATCCTGTTGTACTGTGATGGCTGAAACGATAAAGAATGATTGAAATATGAAAGGTTGATTATTATAGGCCAAGTTTAATATTTTGTACTTCAAATATGGATTGATGTATGAATCGTCAAAAATTTACATCTTTAATTTTCTGGTTTAAACAAAATTTGCTTTCAAGTACAGTGGGTTCTCGTTATAATAGTTTTCCCCTTCGTTACGTTTTTATAGCTTCCCCCACTCTACCTGCGTACGTATTGTATTCCAACTTTGGCTCGGACTCCTCGTTATAAGCTATCATGCGACCCGTGCTTTCGAGGCAGGTGGTGGGGGAACGCTCCGGCGATGGATTTCTTGGAATCCTATTCCCCTATTCCCCCGATCAGTCTCTTATAACGAGAGCCCACTGTATCAAAACAACTCACTTTCAGCCGGAGAGGCACTTTTTGCAAACAGTTTTCCAAAATCTGTTTGTGAATTGTCACATTTTCGTTTCAATAATAAGAATCAAAATTCGAGGATCGATTCATATTCCAATTTCATTCATTTTTTGAAATGCCCTGACCCATTGTAGACCGACTGGCGTCCCCTACAGTAGCTCTTGTGTCTTCGTCGAAGACACAAGACAAGACTGTCAGGTGGTTTCGGAATTCAGCGCCCCAGCGGTAACTATACCGAATCAGATGTTTCAACGCGCAGACTGCAGTCAGTTGAATTTGTTTACCATGCTGAATGCTGAAATAAGGCCTCTTACAAGAATGGAAAACCAAGAAAGGAAAAAGTGGGCACATATAATCGCTCAATGATGTACTTTTAAAAAGCACTGAAATCAAAATCACCATAAACATTGTTTTGCCGATTATTTCCCCGAATTCCTCCTATAATTGATACGAAGATTGTATCTGAAATACATTTTTTTTTTTTTATTTCAACAGTGGTAGTGCTTTCGATTTGAATTAGTTCGAATTGGTTTTGACATTGTAATAAAATCAATCTTTCGCGCCCGCCTACGGTGCCGGTGACAGTAGTTCGCAACATTCGCCACTCGATTGCAGTGCTAACCGCAAACGACCGAAAGCGTAGGTGTCACATACGTCAAACAAGAGCGATAAAAATATGCAAAAATATGAGAAACTAGAGAAAATCGGCGAAGGTGAGACGCAAGAATAAATTGTTGTATCAAGGATTGGTAAAAAAAATGTGTAAAATGCGGGCAAAAACAACACACTGCTTATTTTCGTAAACTTTGGAAACGGTGATTGATTGCCCCCCGCGATATGCAACCGTGCTGAATGTTGTTTATTGATAATTTCAGGAACGTACGGGACTGTATTCAAAGCTAAAAATCGCGAAACACACGAAATCGTAGCACTAAAAAAAGTACGACTTGACGAAGACGATGAGGTATGTCAGGGCACAAGCCGCTTCAAGTTCTAACAGCGTTTGCAGTTTGATCACCGATGTTTTTTCTTTATTCAGGGTGTCCCGTCATCAGCCTTGCGAGAGATATGCCTGCTCAAAGAATTGAAACACAAAAATATTGTCAGACTATACGACGTTCTTCACAGCGACAAGAAACTAACTCTAGTTTTCGAACACTGTGATCAGGATCTTAAAAAATACTTCGATAGTCTCAACGGAGAGATAGACCTGGATGTAGTAAAGTCCTTTTTGTAAGCACCTGTTTCATTTCTAACCATATCATCTCCCAATTGAATTGAATCAAAATTAATCTTGTCCAGATACCAGTTACTGCGTGGACTGGCATTTTGCCACAGCCACAATGTTCTACACAGGGACCTAAAACCCCAGAATCTGCTCATCAACAAGGTAGAATTATCGTTACACGTTCGTTCCTTATGCTAACGATAAACGCATCTCAATTTTCAGAACGGAGAGCTAAAATTAGCCGACTTTGGCCTGGCCAGGGCTTTTGGAATTCCAGTTAAATGTTACTCCGCGGAAGTTGTAACGTTGTGGTACCGTCCACCAGACGTTTTGTTTGGAGCTAAGTTATACACAACATCAATAGATATGTGGAGCGCAGGATGTATATTTGCCGGTACTCGAATTGAACTTTAGAAAACAAATTCTGGTTATTGTATGTCGGAACTCATCGTTGAATCGATTATTATCATGATACAGAATTGGCAAACGCTGGAAGACCGCTGTTTCCAGGATCAGATGTGGAAGATCAATTGAAAAGGATCTTCAAAATGCTCGGCACTCCGACGGAGGAGACCTGGCCTGGTTTAACCACGTTGCCTGACTATAAATCGTTCCCTCCATATCCGACCTTGGGTGGGTTACCCCAATTTGCACCAAAGCTCAACTCTAGAGGAAAAGATTTACTCCAGGTATTTTTCATTCGCTTCATCGATTTACCAATGTCCGAATGTCTTTCTAATTCATCGTCGTTACTTTACAGAGATTATTAGTCTGTAATCCAGCACTGCGCTTATCGGCGGACGAGGCGATGGCCCATTCATACTTTACGGATTTGAATCCAGCTATAAAGAACGATCGATGTCAATAGCAAAACCTACTTCATACATAAATCATATTCTTAACGCATGCAAATGTGCAATAATCTAGTCACTGTGTAAAGGGTGATGTATATAGGGTATTCCATGCGAAGCGGAACAAGTTTCGGCCGTGGGTGGGCGAATTTGACGCGATCCAGAATCTCGTTCCTTACTACCTTGCGACGAGTTTTTCAGAGTCTCAGACCTTATAGGATGAATTGCTGATTTCGAACTGTTTTGTATTAGTATTTGGCGTCCGTACTTCATTCCAATAAAGTTTAATCCTAGTAACGAATACTTCTACTGTTCCTAGAATTTTCATTTCAATAATTTGTTACCAACGAACAAAAAAAGGAGGGGCAGCTGAAAATTTCACCATACTTTTGTGACACCTTGAACTATGTTCAGTAAAATTTTCAAGTAAATCGAGAATACCCCAGGAAAATTCCTTCGATCGCGTCTCATGGAAAATAAAAAATCAATGAGAGTCTAAAACTTCGAAAAACTAGTCGCAAGGTAGCAAGGAACGAGATTCTGGACGGCGTCAAATTCGTCACTACATTCATGCGCCTCCGGCATTCCACCTCGATTCAGTGGCTGGCGAGTGTAGTCACGATTTAATTTGGATGTACTGTGAGAAAAGAGACACCAATTTCAAGTGTGGCGCTCTTATACGAATTTAACAGGGAGATGACTTTCGTAAGGTCTCAATTTCTCTTCAGTTTCAGTTGTTCGAGTATATTTGTGATCCGAAGTTGTCCCCCCGTTCCAATATAAACAGATAAGTACTGATTATTGAGTGTAATTTTAGAAGTAAAAAATATTTATTTTATTTCTGAAGGTAAAATTCGCTGTATAGGTAATATGGTAATCGTAAATAGTGAAAATTACTCTCGTGAAATCTATTTCGATTTGTGATTATGTTATGTTTGTACACAATAAATATAAAAGAATAATACCAACTTTGAAGATAATGATGAATTTTATTTAGGAAATCAAATTTTGTTCTTATTTTGGAGTTACTCAGTAACCCGTAAATAAACAAAAGCATCTGATTTTCATAGCACCTGAGATGGGTAAAAAAAATTTCTGGCAAGAACCCAGTCTAATGAAATAACTTGCGCCCCACTTCCTGTAGATAGATGCATCGTCACATTTAGTTGGATAGAAGAGTAACCAATTAATTCCATTTCATCAAGATTTATCAGATTCTTGCACTTCTAAGATCAAGAGACTCGGTAGGGTCTCGCGCCAAGTACATCACCTCGACGCCCGATGCGAATAAAAGCACGTTTCAGATTCCGGGTGGAAAAGAGCACATTTCATATTCCGGGTGGAAAAGAGCACATTTCATATTCCGGGTGGAAAAGAGCACATTTCAAATTCCGGGTGGAAAAGAGCAAGTTTCAGGTTGACTCGAATACTAGCACATTTCGGGTTGTCTCGAATAATAGCACGTTTCGTTAATATTATAATCCGTCTAACAATGGCAATCGGATTATAATATTAACGAAACGTGCTATTATTCGTGTCAATCCGAAACGTGCTAGTATTCGAGTCAACCCGAAATGTGATGGTATTTGAGTCAACCTGAAACGCGCTCTTTTCCACCCGGAATTTGAAACGTGCTCTTTTCCACCCGGAATCTGAAATGAGCTCTTTTCCACCTGGAATATGAAACGTGCTCTTTTCCACCCAGAATATGAAATGTGCTCTTTTCCATCCAGAATTTGAAACGTGCTCTTTTCCACCCGGAATCTGAAACGTGCTTTTATTCGTATCAGGCGTCGACCTTTACCTTCAGATTGAAAAATTGAAACTGGTCAGTTTCCTTGAAAACAAATGCACAGCGTATTCAAAGTATCCTAATCTAGTCCGAATAATGATTATCGCCAAAACTTGACCAGCGTTTTTCTCGACTTGCAGTATTATGTCAAAAATGGTATGAGTGATACAGTATATTTGTGTGAAATTTTTATTAGGGTAGACCGGGGTCAGTTGTGACAGGGGTCAGTTGTTACATCGCAAATATCTCTTAAACTAAAGTGAGTATGTTTATGTCCCTACAGTATGTCTTGTATGTAGTCAGTCCGGAAATGCTTATCCACATGCCAGCTTCCACCGCGTGAAATAGACGCATTGCGAGGGGTGTATTGTTATTTTTGGGCCCAAAGTAAGTTTTTACGATTCCAGTCGAACAGTGATATCTAGATTCCTATGGTATATACATCGAATATTCTTTATCCATACGTTTCCTTGAACATTTCTCGATCAGCTCTGACGGTTTTCCGCGTCTTTGGATCGCGAAAATGAACGAAATTTTCACACAGAAGTTAAGAAAACCGTTTGGGGTCAGTTGTGACAGGGAGCAGTTGTAACATTTAGATATAGGATAATACTGACATTTCAGCTTACTTGATATGAAAATGTTTGTTTTAGTCCCTCCATGTTAGAATGCCTCGAAAAAGTGAAGAAAATATAACGAGTCCGTGATAACTGTTTATCCTATGAAAAAGCTAATGCCGAGGTTATAAACGGAAAACAGCTGGAAAATATCCTTCCACACCATTTTCGAACGACATGTCTCGGATCAAAAAGTGGTTCCGAGTTAGATTGACCTCAATGGAATTCGCAATCGTGATTATCAATTGGATTTTGTGTGAAAACCTTGTGTCACAACTGACCCCATTCGCTGTCACAACTGCCCCGGACCCGGGGTCAGTTGTGACATTTTTCCTTTTTTTTTTGTCGGGCTTGTACTTTTTTTCTATTAATGCTAGAAAGTCCTACTTAGCGTCATTTTGTCAGTAATTGAGTGGTCTTTCCTGCGGTATTTGAAACATTTATGTGATTGTTGTAGGTTGAGCTTAGTAAAGGCAAAACTGCAAACTGTCACAACTGACCCCGGTCTACCCTATATTGTATTGTATTGTACTTCATGACTTCCACTTGATAAATGTTTCCAATGTGTCCAAAAAACTAGTTAATTGATCCACATTCATTAAACGATTTCACGTGATTCGTAATCGTGATGGTAACATAATTTTTTTGGTGAATTTGGTTGGTTTCGTGGTTCTGATGAAGCAGATCATTCGGATGAAACAGGAATTACAGGCGTCAAAATTTGAAATCGGGTTTTCGAAACCTGATACATTGAGTAGGTTGAAAACGTATCATTTATTTATAATTACAATTAATCAGTGATCACAGTAAAATTTCAACTCATATAATCTATTCATTGATTGTGTATGGGGTATTTCGACCATTATCGCACACGATTTCACTCAACATGTTTTAATTTTTTATCCAGTAATTTTACGAGTTTTTCGTCTACATCATGGTCAACCGTCAATATAACAAACTTTGATGAGAATACATCCTGTGATTATTTTGAAACGAAACACAGGCATTCTACATTCGAATTTCCACACAATTATCAGGTATTCAGTACGTATGAATATGACTGGAATAGTATTAGTAATAATGTAGCAGGCAGGAGTAATGACGACTGCACAATTATCACAAGTATTGTGATAAGATACTAGTTTATTAGGTCTCACACTTTACATCGTGTTATCCGTCTGAATTTCTATGAGCTTATAAATAATGCTGTTTCAATTACTTTTGCGTGCATGTATATTAATAATATGCTATTCGAGCGACAATTTTTGCAACGATTTTCCAACATTGACGGTAGGCAAAGTCATAAAAGGACTGAATCGTCCACGATCGACTACAAAATTATTAGAAAA
The DNA here is from genome assembly GCA_018420115.1 of Euura saliciscinereae. Classification (NCBI taxonomy): domain Eukaryota; kingdom Metazoa; phylum Arthropoda; class Insecta; order Hymenoptera; family Tenthredinidae; genus Euura; species Euura saliciscinereae. The sequence goes on along the minus strand of JAFFZH010008513.1, from coordinate 2,880 downwards.
ATGATGAAATGTTGAGCCAAGTCGTGTGCGATACTGGTTGGAATACCTCACATCTATATATTAAGAATTTCTTTTGAAAGTATTTCTTCGTTACGCGACATTGAACAATGATTTACGATATGAAAGAACGCTGAATGCATTCTGCTGTTTTTGAAGTCGGTACGATGCTTGAAAAAATACTTTCAAAGAAGATTGGATATACTTTAGGTAAAATAGTTCAATCTTATCCGATCTATACTTGAAGAAGACCCGTGTTCTTCAAACCTATCATTTTGTTCTGCAGACTATTATCATGATACAATAAACAAATGTATCGAAATTTCAGAAGCGATGTTTGAAAAGATACCGTAAGCTTTTCTGTGCTCATTTTCTCAAGTATATTTGATAAAATACAAATATATTATATCTTTGTTAGAATATAGAGACCCAACGGTGCAGGACGTTGCTACATAGCATCGAAATGGAATCTGTGTGCTTCTTGTAACTTTTCAATTTTGTCTTCTCTCCTTTCTTTCCAATAAAGCCCGATGATAATAGCGGTGATCAGACCGCAAGTACCCGTCAACGCGGCGACGCTCAATAAAATCAGTTTACTAGGAGTTACGAACAACTGAACCTTCCACCTTGCAGGCTCCTCTATGGGTGTCGGTATCACGACCATTTGAGAATTTGGAATGATTTGCGTCCATTCTCTGAATCTATTGCTCAACCCAATGGTCAATATATCAACGAAATTGGGCGTGCGACCTAATCCAAAAGTTGAATAGGGTAAATTGAGTGAAAAATGTGCACTCTGTGGTAGCTGTGCGGCAACTGCCATGCGCATACTTCCATCTTGCGTAGTAGTATTATAGGCGATCGACGGGCCTGGTAGATTTGTTCCATAGGTTCGTCTTTTTTTGCCAATGGATCCGGGAGATATGGGATGCTTGCTGTTCGACAGACCGGTCAATACCATGACCTTCACGAAGTTAGCATCGTAATCTAAGCCATTCTTGAATGCCTCTGTTCGTAGCTCATTTGTAGAAGGGTCTTGTTGCACCAAGATTACATCCAAGATACCATCTTGATAAAAATCGTAGAAAACAGCCATTACTGTCCCGTTGTTCAGAGGATTCAGAGCCTCCCACCTCACCTCAAAAGTTCGACCAAAGGAGTCGCACAAGTTTGTACAAGGTACGTTTGCGAGCAAAAATGTTTGCGACGTTGTCCCCGAGGTGGGCTGCAGCGTCGCCAGTAAGTCTGGGTATCCGTCCAAGTTGAAATCACCACCTCTCAGAGTTATCGTGTCCGTGTAAGGTCGACCTTCCTTGAGACAAAAACCCCAATCGATGTTTGCATCATCTTTGAAATTTACTGGTAACTTATGCCAGCGATCCGAGTGTATCATGATGCTGCTATTTTTGCATCCTTCATCCCAACAGACGGGTAGAATCAAGTCCATTTTACCCGTCAGCTCGACGTCCAAGAACAAAGATTGGCCGACGTGCTTCGGAGGCTTTGAACCTCCCGGTAACGCGATCGTCAGATTTGGTTCGAATGTGAACTTTGACGGGCTTCCCAGCCAAATTTCAAAATTATCTTTCGTCGTTACGAATAAGTCTGGCATGAAATCATCGTTCAGATCAAGAAACGCATTTGCGTGCGGCAATCTTATGCTGCCTGACCCTTCCGCAGGCATTTTTATAACTTTTGGAGCCGTCCTGCTCTTATTGAATACCCAGAATGTTCTTTGACCCTCCGCATCGAGCCCGAACAAATCAATGATCATGTCTTGATTGTAATCAATGGCTAACGGTTGTCCCTGCATCTCTATCAGAGGATTCGACACGTTGCTACAATTCAATAATTGTCCGTCTTCACCCCATAGAATATGTCCGTAAGTCTTGTTGGTCCCCTTCCTTATCGTTGTTACAAAAACATCCATAAACGCATCGCCGTCAAAGTCGCCCGGTACCACGCTGGTAACACGATTTTCGAAAGTACAAGAGTAACTTTCGTTGGGCGCGAGCAACGGCTCCTGTTCCGAAGCCAACATGATTTGCACTACCGTTTGGTCGCGTCGGAGTACGAAGACATCGGTCAATTCGTCCGAATTAAAATCCCCGAACGCTGCGGGCAGTCCGTCGAGAACATTTCCAAATACGGTGTGCGTGATGTCGTTGGGTCTAACACCGACTAGGAACGTGGAGACGAGCCAGATTGAGTAAATTCCCTTGATCATTTTCACGGATTTACATCGTCTGTAAGTAAGTCAATAAATTACATCGTGGTGACTCATTCATTAATCTAGGCGAAAGACTGGCAATTCTTTGATTCGGAAAAGGTTAGAAATTGTCAAGTTTGCCTTTTTCACTGACCTTCTGGATGCGCAAATTGGTTAAACTCGCTAATAATTCTCGATTTCTATTCAATTCACGCCCTTGAGTATCAACATCTGTTATTGGCACGCGAACGAAGTTCTTAACACGATATTTTGACAGACACAGAAGTGATTTTGAAACGTCACTTCTGCTCGGTTCGAAGTTTATTGTTTCTCTTTCCTCATCCAACGTCGGAGGTACTAAACGGTTTAACGGTGTCTATCTGTTGAATACAGCTGATAGTTAGACGAAGAGAATGGCCGCCATTTTTTGTTTATAAACGGAGTAAACGGAGCGCGAAATTCAAATTGGTAAAATACGTTGACAAAAATTAAAAGTTTGAAACAAAAAAAAAAAATCACGAGTCGGCTTTTAACTAGATGGAAATTGTGAAAATACGTGAATATCATGAATTGAATCAATCATTTGTATAATTGTAGCCAACTTCACCCTGTATATGAAATTTGCACACATAGACATAGAAAATACCGGGACGGAGTATAACATCGCGGGGGGG
>JAFFZH010008510.1:0-38555 GCA_018420115.1 Euura saliciscinereae | reverse complement strand
GATCATCGAATTATTATTTGGACTAGGATCGCTCATTAATCGATATTCCCTAGTCCCTTTTTGGATCATCGAATTATTATTCGGACTAGAAGCGCTCATTAATCGATATTCTAGTCCCTTTTTGGATCATCGAATTATTCTTCGGACTACAATCGCTCATTAATCGATATTCTAGTCCCTTTTTGGATCATCGAATTATTCTTCGGACTAGAATCGCTCATTAATCGATATTCTAGTCCCTTTTTGGATCATCGAATTATTCTTCGAAAAAAACAGAATTTTGGATTGTTTTTTGAGTTATAAATATAGTGAATCATGATATCCGCTGACAAGAAAATGAGTCAGTATGATAATTTACCGATGAAACCAACCCATCTCAGCCAGCCCACTTTGAAATATGGTGCGAAGTTTTAGCACCAGACGTCAGAGTGTCGCATTTTCGTTCCAAATAGCAGCTACCTCGTATTATAATAGATATTTATGTGGCATGCGCCGAAAGTAACTGTTTATTCGGCAAGGTTATGTTTTTCGTACGAGCTAGCCGTTGGTTTTACCTGGCGAGCCGAAGGCGAGCCTTGTAAAGCAACGGCGAGTACTAAAAACATAACCTTGCTGAACAGTTACTTTCTGCGCGCGCCCCATACAATATTTTTTACGGAAAAGGCATTAATAGTCACTTTGACGCCAGTTGAGTTCCGCACGAACTGCGTATAGAGAGGGGGTAACCTGCGGTATAAAGACTTTATTCCGCAACTTTGACATGCGCACTTCGACCTGCGCATCAAAGTTGCGGAATAAAGACTTTATACCGCAACTTTGAACTTAGCGGTATAAAGTGCCATTTGCCGGAACGAAAACAGGCGTCAATAAGTGACTTTTTAATGCCTGTGCCGTAAAAAGAAATATTGAGATGTGGCTTGGCATTAACAAGTTTTCGTATGTTTCCCCTACACACAGTAAACGTGAATTCCTGAATTTGAGGTCAGTGAGATAAACACAGCCATTCATACTCATAATTCGTAGAAAATAATCAGTTTGACTTCAAGCCACACCTTCATCAACTTCTTTCAGACCGTGGATTTTCTTCCAAAGATTAGATTCTCTCGAAATTATAACAGTGGATACTGCGAGTTCATCCGTTTTAGGCGAGGGGTGAACCAATCTTGAAGTCCGTTGTACAACAGTGTGTGAAGTCCCGGAAGTCCCATGAAGTCCTTGAAGTCCCCTGGACCCGAGTATTTCGTCTACTTCGTAATTAGCCTCCCAGCAACCCAGGCGACCAGTAATATCGATAATAAGAGTCCCTTGAAATTTTTTCAAAATCTCGACCTATCATCGATTATGAAGCTCTTATCACTCGGCAAAAAATCAACTTCTCGACCCGAGTGTTTCGTCTACTCTGTAATTAGCCTTCCAGATACCCAGGCAACCGATAATATCCATGATGAGAGTCATTTGACATTTTTTCAAAATTTCGGCCTATCACGAGGTTTTAGGCTACCTCGTGTTTCCGCCACCAGACGTCGCGCCGTTACAAAATGTCAGCTCGCCTTCAGACTCATCGGCCTATTTTCCGCACTTGTTAGTTGGTACACGTGATCTACTATTTTTTATGTATTTGAAACTAATTAGTTTCACCAAACGGTAAAACTACTCGACTCGTCTCTTCGGGTAACAAAAAAATTACAAAAAATAGTACAAAAAGGTTTGGCGAATCGTTGAACTCCATTGCGGAACGAAGTCTGCTCGTGATTAGTCGATGATTAATTAGAGATTGTAGGGTGGTGGTGGACCGGTAGATTGAGAATATTGCCGCTGACGTCTCGTCTCTCAATTCTCCTTCTACCTGACCGAAACGGGGTTAGGTTACTTGCGGTAAAACCTTGTTTCAAACGTGTTTTCCGCACTTGTGATTTCCCGGCTGTTGACGCCTGGACAAATCCGCGTGATTTATACCCAAGTATTTTGCTCAACTCGACGAAGGATTTGAAACCCTGGTATTTAGCCAACTAATAAAATTCGCGGGCAGGCATGGGGGGGGGGGGGGGACAATCGTCCACTGACGCGGTAAGAAAACAGTCTCTGATACCGAGGATATAACGGAATTGGAAAAGTCGTGTCAGACAAAAGTCGCAATTAGGGAAAAGAATTTTTCTACAAAATACCACTAGGTACTTCGCAATATTTCAACTGATTCTAAGCTGTGTGTCGCCAATTTCTTATGTCTTTTGGCCTCGTTTCGATTATTTTTAGTCGATTTCACTGTCAGGTAAATGAAAAATGGTTTGGCTTTAGTTTGATCAAATCTCCTAGGATTTGCAGCTAGCAAAATAAAAAAAAGCTTTTTATTGATAAATAAAAGGAATGGAAACCCATTGCTACAGAAATAAAAACTGCGCCAAGGATTTGGGTAAAAATTTGAACAAGTGAATGAACAAAAGTTGTCGTGAGGTTTGAGGGAAACTGTTGCGGTGGTCCGATTCAACCTCTCGACATCTCATCTTCTTCGATATAAGGAATATTCATTTGAAAAGTTATGGTAAATTTCCCCAAATTTTGAGAAAAGTTGCTCACTTGGGTGCAAATAACTTCACACAAAAGAATTTTCTTGTAGATTTTCCTCATTCGCACGATGAGGATTTGATTTTCAGAACCCAATCTCGATACTCGACCCTGAAGACCAGAAGCAATATATTTTTACATATTAAATATTGAAATTCACTATAACACTACGATTTTCCGATCATGATCGATATTTTTCGATTGAAAATGATGATCATCAACGTTAAAAAAAAATTTCCTCATCAGGAAATGTGAGGAGGCGGTTCTTCGTCATCGCATGACGAAAAAAATTGGACTCTGTATAATATTCACTGCTCAAGAAGACTGAAAACTAAGGAGAACATCGATAATGATCATCAGTAAAACGCAGTGACGTCATCACAATCATTATTACAAAATTATCTAGATTACTGTTCATCGAAAGGTCTGATCTGGAAGTTGACAGTTCTCACAGGTAATTCAATCGTGGTGGAGATTGTGACTCGTGTCCGGGTTTATGATACAGAAAATTGTTGTTTACCGAGTTAATTTGTGCACCAGAGCATAGCGAGGAATGATGAGAAAAAAAAGTACGATCCTGCCAGGCTGCAGCGTGGGAGATTGGTATCGTTAAAAAATATGGAGATATGCTTTTTAATATTTCATTTTATTACGGTTCATTCTATCCTATGAATTGTGCTGTTGAATTTTCATTTTCGGGGAAAAAAAAATAGTGTAACTAGTTTTCGCAGCCATGGAACGTTCCACACCATCCAATCATACAGAGGACACTACGGCTAGGGTCAATTTTTAGCCACTTGAGGTCCCTGAAAAGAAAAAAATGTCTCACAATCATCATGCGGCAAAAATTAATGAAATACTTCGATATGAACAATGATAATAAGTCAGGTTCTTCTGTAATGAATTTTTTTGTTTCTTTGGTTGTAAAAATCGTCTCCATTTGACACAAAAATAACACTCATGACTTGAATCCATTTTCTTCAACACGATTTTGTTTTACTATCTACTAATTCCGTACTCACCATTCGTGGAAGTTGGAGGTGGAGGTGGAGGTGGAGGGCCTCCAGGACCTCCAGGGCCTCCAGAACCAGGACCACCAGGACCCTGAGGTCCGTGACCGCGAGATTGACCAAAGGATCCACGGATCTCAGCATTACCCAAATTCAAACCAAGCTAGAGAAGAAATTCCAACAATAATTGATATTGTTACACATCTTATAGTAACTTCTCGGAGGTTCGGATCAGAAATTAGTGAATGCGAACCTTCATCAATCGGCTTATGAACGTTTTTATTCACAGTAATTCAATATTCTCATTCACTTAATCACAATTGTCTCAGAAAAACCCCAGTGATTTTACTTTTTTTAATCATCATCATCATTATTATTATTGTTGCAAACTTCCGGAGGACATCTGTCTCAATTAAACATGCAAATGCAATTTTTAGTTTCTGGAAACGATGAACTAATTCTATAAAAAATTTTGCATTCCGTTTATGAAATTGATTCGTTGCTTAAAATTGGTGATGACTGAGACTATGATTAATTAGTTATCCGATAAAGCGAACTTACCGCAGCTTGGAATAGGAAAAGAACAGCGAACAAACAGATCGACAGAAGCTTCATGATGATTGACGTTTTGTGTACAGAGTAAAGATACGCGATTCCACCGTTTTATATACCCGCACGTTGTTTCGGTTCATCGTTACGTACGGCTCCGAAGTAACTTCCGGTGCACAATTAACGAACGCCTAATTATATTCGTATGAAAGAGTTGAATGGAGAAATAAATCACACCGAGAGCGTTGTGTGTCAATTTTGCATAATCACCAGAAACTATAATCGTAAATTTTTTACTACCTGTGCAATTCCCATTTCCTACTTCCTATATTTAATGTCATAGACAAAAACCCATTAGGTCACGAACTGGAACGCTGGATGACATTCTAACTACCGACCACGGTGACTAATCATATTCAAATTACACTCTGCCACATTGGTAGATGTTATGCAAAAGATTATTATCAATATCGTTGATGGTTGATGATAAAAAAAATTGATAACAACCGCTGATAATTCGTGTAATAGTACATTGTGTATCAAGGGCGCAAAGCACTATTTTCCGAGTGTGAAATTTGCATTACGAGCTGAAGGCGACTGTACTGCAGTCACACTCGCCAAAATAGCGTTGCGCCCGTGATGCACACGATTTTTTTCGCAACACCTGGTCTACAGAAATGCCTCTTTTCAGACCGAGTGAGCGGGCGCAAAACAGCACTTTGCGCCCGAGGGCAGGAAAATAGTCTCTTTCGCCCGCTTTTAGCGGGCGCAAATTACTTTTCAGCCCGAGGGCCGAAAAGATCTGTTTTGCGCCCGCTCAAGAGGTATGAAAAGTGGCATTTTGCGACCGGGTGTGAGAAAAAATCGTTTTTCATTTTCTCAAAAAAAAATCGAGCTCGTTAAATAATCACGATGATCTCGCGCTATCGCATTTCTTCATCCGGGATAAACCTGATCAAATTATCGACTCGCTCGGTGTCTCGCCCTTGGCAAAAGGACCCCTTTTTCGGGATAGGGGGGAAAGGGTGAAAAAGGTTCGTTTACACCACCCCCTATACGTACGCGCCGAGTTTCCATTGTATTTCAATAATAAAACAATAGTAGCTCCTCTTTCCCGGGAAATTTTCGTCAGCCGAACAGGTACAGGATAACGGAAATTAAATATAGGAAAACAGAAACCCGTGAATTTTTTTTTATTTTTCGTGATCCAGCCTCAGGCTATTTTCCAAAATTACGCAAAACCGGATTAAATTAACGTCGAGGACTTTGATGGCAATTTTAAAGAGTCGAAAGAGAGCAGACGATTTTTTTTTCAAACCGTAAACCTTAAATCTTGTTTTTTCTTCTTGTGGCCTTCGAGGAGTACCTTAAAAGAAAAAGAAAAATTCTGTCTATCACCTGGACATTTTTCCAACTAAAGTTGGAAAAAACTTTGCCAATTAAATAATGGTTGGTCAAAAAACAGATTGAACCTTGAAATCTTCTTGGAAATGATCGACACACCGATTTAAAAAAAAAATGTACAAATGGATGATGACAGTTGATGAAAACCTCGATTTTTCCACTTTTCAATAAAAAGATTGTAGTTCAGGGATGATTTTTTATTCCATCGCCAATTTTTTTTTCCCTGTATAATGACGTAACTGGCCGATTACAGTCCACAATTCCATCACTTTCCTTCCTTGAAAGAAATTTCGTTCACTTTCATCCCTAATTGTCACACGATAATGTCCTTCACGGTGAAAATATTGTCAAAATTATACCTTGAAAGGTCAACGATATGGAATTTTCCATCTGTTTTTATGCCCTCCTGAGAAAATGGGGAGAATAAACACTTCTACGTAAATCGGCGGCATGCAAATTGTTTTACAGTGAATTTTGTCCCTTACCCCCGGGGTGCTTTAGCCTCGCCCCAGTATTCAGCAAGAACAATTTCGGTGACTTAACACTCACGTAAATTATACCAATGGGTTGAAACTTTTTTTTTCTCCCATTTTTTTTTTTTCTTTCTTCACTCAACACGTCGTTTTCTTATCGCCGCAAAGAAAAACTGCGGTCGTTACGATGTCCCCCCTCCTCCTTTCCCAATGGCCAATATGTATTAAGATATTGGCATAAACGGACAGCCTACATACGTCAACGAGAACCAAGGGCTTTGAGAACTGTTTGAGTTTGAATTAAACTCTTCATAACAACTTCGTTCAGCAATTCGAGGGGCGGAAACCACCCCGTTTCTTTCATTGTTTAACCACCATTTCCGGAAGGCTGCAGTATGCATAATTCAATATTGAAAGAGGAGGGAAAAAACGAGGTATCAAAGGTAAATACTTGGAAAAATTATTTCTAAGAACTAGTCCCGATGGTACGCCTACCCTCGGTTCTGGGCATCCGATGGATACTCAAGAATGAACATTAATTAAACTGTTTTTTTCACGAGACGGTTTTAGGAATATTGAAAATTGTTAGGAAAATTTGATGAATTTGAAGCAGATGAAAATTTCGTGGCCCAAAAAGTAGTTCATTCAATTCTCACAATCTCATGTAATTCAGACTCTTCAACGTTTTTTCAGATATTTTTTGGAGCTGAATCAATCAACGATATCGAATCTCATTGGAAACTGTTCAATCACAATTTTTAAATGGAACAAGTTTTTTCAATTAGGTCAATCAGTGATCGAGGAAACGAAATAATTTCTTTCGTAGCGAAAATGAAGTGGAATGTCCTGATTTTCATCAATCAAAACGTTCAGAAAAGTCAAATATACGAGATAATATGATAAGAAAGAGAATCGTACCTCAATTATAAAAGCTTTGTGGTTAATGAAACGTGTAAGAAAAGTTGATAGTTCTGAATAATCATTTTTAAAATGATTGCGAAAAATATGCAGCTGCTAATAATCATCAGATGCTTGAATCAATTCACAAGTCAATTGATTTTATATTTTCTTCTCTAACTCAGCCAGTTTTGGATCGATCTACAATTTTCAGACACCAAAAAATTCGTCAATTGGTTCAGAAGCTGTTTCATTTGAAAAAAGAAACTATACATTCATGAAATCGCAGGAATAACGAATTTTGGCAAATGAATTCGCACGTATCAAAAATGAACACGAGTCTTATAAAATTATGACAGTATGCATTTTTAAAACTTTGTAAATTACTGGTTCTGACTTTGTTTTTTCTTCACAACAATTTCGGCTCCCGTTAGGCGAATCGTGGGGTTAAAGTGGAGTATAAATGGGGACTGTGAGAGAACTATCGCAACATCAAAATTTGCAATCTAATGTTAATACCGCGTCCTTCCGCCGTCGTGAATGCGGGGAGGCCAGTTTCTTTTCCATAAGCCTAAAAAATTCATTCAATTTCTCATACCATTACCCAGAGCTATTTTGCAATCCTCTCGAGCCTGAGGTGGAGAGGAAAGAAGCGAAGAGGGGAAGCAGGTAAGGGGTAAGGTACCTACTTTGAGTGCCTTTAGCCTGGTTATATACACACAGGGCCCCCACGCGGCCGCGGAAATGGGGTGTAAATCTTATATCTTTAGTAAATGTGTTTAATAATACGTGTAATCGTGGATATTTGCCAAGGCTGGCATTTACCGCCCACAGCAAGCGGATACGAACGCCAATTTCCCGTCTCTGCTTCATTCTCGTATGAGAAAAGAAAAAAAAGGCTGTATAAAGACTGTGTAAACAGAGGGGAGAATGGGAAGAATCGAAAAAGGGTGCCGATGAAAAAGAATTTTCACGTTTCTTCCCACATATTGTATTCATTTGCTCCGGATGATTTACGCACATCGTTTTTTCATGTACGACGAATGTGATGGGAAATCCCGGAGGAGAGTGAAACGATAAGAATTTACTTATAGATATTCAGATCACGGTCAACGAATTTATCCTCCAAATCTGACGTTCGGGGCAAAAGATTTTCCATCGATCAAAATGTTTGAGATTTGCTAAATTACGTTTTTTTGGTCAGGGGACCTGCGACTGGTACAAAGCTCCTGATTTGTATTTCTTCTTTTTTTCCTACGTGTGGTTTTGGACAAGAAATGACTTCCTGTGTTGAAAAAAAAATTGCGATCTTAATCTTCGAGGTTAAAAAAATTGTTATTTTTCGAAATAGACAAATTTTACAGAAACTCTGTCGTGGGGTTGTTCAAAATAGTCTACAGAATATGGAGGAAAATCGGGAAATCTGTATGTCAAGTTTTGTTAAAGAAAATGACAAAAATCCTACTTTTCGTACTGGCAAGCTAATAAATTCTATTTTTCTATTTTCTATTTTACCGTCACGAAGTCGAATCACTTGAAGAAACGGAAGTAGCGAGACAAGGCACCGGAAAATCGCAAAATCTACCATAGCAATGATTTTACGGATTGATTCAACCTGGAAATTCAAACTATTCCGAACCCATTTTTACTAGTTCTATATTTTATGACAGTAGAAGTGAAAAAGAATTGAATTTCGCAGCTTGCAATTTGAACAAAAAATTTTGTCATTTTTCTACAAAAAAAACTGCATCACCCTGCTACAAAACTTGATGTGTGCAGATGCCTCCATTTTTTTCACACAGATTTGCAGGTGAGATCAATTTTTTCTTTCATTTTTTTTTTTGCAAATAACAATTCTGGAAACGACGAAGATCGAATCACGATTGTTTTTCACCAAAAAATTCGACAGCCTGCACATCATCGAGGTCGAATCCCATTCGCTGTTGGCTCTAAACACTCATATGCTAGAGATGAAAAGCTGACAAAAGCCCACTCACTCAGTCGGTGAGCTGAAGAGTGCCAAAGAGGGTTCGGCGAGCCTCTCGCTTCACGCCCCATTAACGCTTATCATAATTGTCTGCCCCGACTCACCGTCTCTTTTTCAACCCCTAGTCGGCAAACTTTGTCCCTTTCTGTCCCAGCGCTAGCGAATACTTGTTGAGCTTGAGCCTCGAGTTCGTCCTATGATTATTGATTATCAGTTATTTGCTCTGCGGGAGACGGGGCTAATTGGACACGTTCTCATCCCGCAGAAAAATACTACCGACGTTATCGTCGTAAGAAATTTACAGAAAACTAAGACGAAGAAGAAGAAGAAAAAGAAAAATAATTGATATTATATGTCGAACCGTAAAGTTTTTCAGTTAGGTGCCAATAAATTTGAGTAAAAGCATTTTTCTTACGCCCCTCGGAGTCCCGGGGTGGATATACGCTCGGAATTTTATCGACCAGGGAATCAAAATTGACACCGTGAGCCCCCCGACCCCCTAGTGCGTCGATTTCCGGGATGAAACGCAAAAACAATTATCCCCCAGGGGTTAAGGGCTGGAATTTAATATCAAATGTTACTTGGGAAACTGACCGGGGAGCCGAGCCGAGCCGAGCCGGTGGGATTGAAGGCTGAAAGGTAGTCTGCAGTCCCTGAGTTTGAGCTTTTAATTACTGATCAACAACTGGGAACGAATCGCGGGGCCATTGGTCGGGGTGATTACACGCTCCCTTTGCTTTTCACTTTTCCCTATCGATTCTGCGCAACCCCCCCTCCCCCTCGATTCTCCGCTTCGCGTTTCGCGTGTATACGTATTTTGCCCGTTCGGTTAATGAACATACAGCCCGCCAATCTTTGATCAAACGCTAACGTTCGCTGTGCTTTGTTTCGAAGGATCAACTGTTCATCCGTTCACCTTTGCGGGTAAATCTCACCCCGTACCCTCAGGCAATACAATGCCGACCCTATTATCCAGCCTCTCTTCTCTCTCTCTTAACGTGCTTGTAAATACATGATACAACGGAGCCAACAGCCTCTCGACAACCCCTGCTTCCGACCATGCTCGACCCCCAAGCCTCTCGAAAATACTCTCTACAGTCGACACCATCATCAGAAGATCTTGTGTCATTTGTCATCATAGACCCGTCAAGGACTCGGTGAAATTTGTCTCTCTGTTCTTATTCGAGGATAAGAAACGTCACGCGAGAGGAGTTGAGCTCTCTTGAAGTCTACTGTAACACCGTCGTGCCTCAAGTCCTATGAAGTCCTGTCCCATGAGTCCTGGAGTCTCGAGTCTCATCAACAGAGTCTCGTAAAAGCTCTAAGGTGTCATGAAGTTTCATTAACATCGTAATTAGCATCATAAAAGTTCAGAAATTTTTGTATCTCATTGGCTCATTAAATCTCTGATGCCTCATGAAGTCTTATAAGTTCCCTGAAGTCTCATAGAATCTCTGGAAGCTCATAAACTTCATGAAGACTCATCTAGTCTCACAGTTTCTCTGAAGCTATGAAGTCTTACGAATTCCATGAAGTCAAATACACTCAATGAAGTCTCATGAAATTCCCGAAGACTCGTAAAAGCTCATTAAATTTCTGAAGCTTGATGAAGTCTCATAAATTCCGTGTAGTCTAATAAAACTTCCTGAATTTTTTGACGTTTTGAAGTCTCGTAAAATCTCCGAAATCTCATAAACTTTTTCGTGACTCACGAAGTGTCTCACAGTTTCTCTAAAATTACGTCAAGTTTCATGAATTCCCTGAAGTCTCGTAAAATCTCATAAAATTTCAGATGTCCCGATGTCTCATAGTTTCTCTGAGTTATATGAAGTTTTATCCTTCAAGTCTCATAAAAATTTCGAAGGCTCATAAAGTCTAATAAATTGAGGTTCTGAAGACTCATCAAGGCTCATAAAATCGCCAAAGTCTCATGAGGTCTCGTACCCTACATATGAAGTCTTGAGGCCTCATAAACTCTCATGACGTCTCGGAATTCGAAAAAGAAAAACCTCCCTCGATATTTTTTTCAAACTTTCGAAATCTGTGGAGTCTCCGTGAAAGCTGCGAAGTTTAGAAGTCCGATGCTCGCCACTCCACCCCCTCAGTCCTAAATTTTCTTCCATGAAGTTTTGGAAGCTCATAAAGAGCATCAAACGACTCGAACTCGCGCAGTGAGCGGTGGAAAAAGGCATCAGTTTATCACACCCCCATCAAGATTCGATTAGATACAATTGGTGTCTCGCTTTCCCGCTCCGGGGCGGCAACTGAGGGACGTTCATGACTCGTCCGTTGCCTACGGAGGGTGAGGCGATGCGATGCGCCAAAAAGGCTCGGGGTAGGTCTCTCGGCATTCCGATCGTCAATTTTTACGAGGACAGATAGGTGCAGACTACAACCCAGCCGGCTGTACCTCGTCGCCGGAGACTCACTCACAGTTTAACATCGGGGGCGAGTGAGTCGTGGAAGGAGCGCACGCCCGCGCCCGCGGTTATCGGAAAGACAGTTACTGGCCCCTCGAGATACCTATCTACGAGGTAGCTACATCTCGTTTCTGAGACCCGACTTACTGCCTCTTCTTATGACAGACTCTTTAAGCCCGAACAAATGGGGGAATGATTCGCGTCCTTTTTCCCTTTCCAGACGTCGTCTGAAATACATTTCTGATCAGAATTTCGAAATTGAGAAACGCATATATTATCAAGCTCTAAATCTCACGGTTTTGGAATGCGCTTTTTAACCCATTTGTGCGACCCTTTTTTTCTCTTGTATCCCTGATTTATTCACCACTGGATGATAAAGTGTCCCAAAAAGTTTCCAAAATTGACACAAGTCGCTTTCGAAGTCGGATAACACTCGAAAGAACGAGCACAGATCGAAAGTTGAAGAGGGGTTTTAAAGCTGACATATCGAGCCCCGAAATTTGTTCTTGATTTATCTCCCACGTTCCTTCGTTTTTGCAAACTCAAACCGCTCTGAATTCTACAGAAGAATAAAGTGGCGAAGGATAATCAACAGTTTCTGGGTTCAGCGAAGATTAGCCTCGGCTTTTTAGCCAATTAGGACGAGAATATGGGTTGGAATAAAAGTCGAAGAGCTGGGGGTGGAAATAAGCCATTTGATCTTGATACACACGAAACTTGCTTAATCCGGTGGTATGATATGTACATTGGCTGCGGTTATGAATTAAGCCGCTTGTGACTGACGATGAGAAAAAAAGCGGACTGAAAGCGTCGCAGTAATTTCGAGCACATTGAACAATAATTCCAGTTTCAGTATCAAGATCTCGTCAAACACTCGTTCCTCGACTTCTTTTCTCACCGTATATGAAAATGGCAGGATACTCAATTATCGTTATTAAACACTTTCGAGCAACCTCCGGTACAATTAGCTGATTCTCCGTCGCGGAGCACCGTCTGTATCAACTAATACAATAATGGATTAACCGCTCGTCGCTTGAGTAATTTCGTTAATTAAATACAGATTAGATTAGCGGTTCCTGATCCTAGAAATTATCATATTTCTTCATTCGGTTAAGATCCTTTTCCGAATTTTAGCACCGAGGCGAATATTATAGCACTTTTATTTTCAGGCCTCTGAGTGAGGAAATTGAGGCCGCGGGTATCAAAAAGGTCGAAAATTTCATCCGAAGGATAGAATTACAATGGATATAATGTCGAAGGGCCACGGTTCTAATTACGTTATCCACTTTTCCTTTCCTCGAGTTCGATTCGATAAATGAGACTCGCGTATAATACGCAGGGAAAATGGGAGCTGGGGAATCGGAACGATAGGCTCTTCGTTGCTAATGAAAACATTGATTGGTGAGTGGAAATAGTCATTATCAGTCATAGTAAATTTTTCAATTTTTTTTTCCTCTTCTTCTTTTATGCCCTGAAAGACGAAGTTTATGATTCCTTTTTCTGATTGAATCAGGGCATTTGCTTTTTTTTCTTTTCCTCTTTTCTCGTTGTTGCGAAAAGAGAAAAAGAGCGAAAAATTATCTAGAGGGAAGATTGAGAATTGAAAGAGAAAAATGACCCGGGGGTTTGACTCATCAAACGAGAATAACTTCGAAACATTATCAAAGGGCGAGTATTTTGCCTCGAAACCACGAGCGGACCGCAAAATTGAACAATTCTAAAATACTGTAAGGTAAGAGGGAAGTGAATTAACCAGAGCGAGATTAACTCCGGATTATTTTCAGGTACACGGACCCTGCAGCCGCGGCCGCCGGGTCAGGAAAATTTATTTACACATAATTCTCGATTTCATTTGTCCGGAAACTCGATCAAAAACTCAAGCTCAAAGGAGGACGAATCAAAACTTCCTTCTTTCATTCGATAAACTCGAATCCTGACGTCATTTAAATTTACAGCAATAATTTATGTCGCCTTAACCGGAGGCCCGGAAGGTTTGGGCGACAAACAATGTAAAATAGGATGTGAAACGAGGCGTGATGGAGTTTGTGAGCTCTAAGGAACCTTTGGAAACTCAAAGGCAGACGCCCGGAGCTTTCGTATCGCCCTCTTTGAAACATGATTCGCATACATACCGCTACAATTATTATCGACAGACAAACGGTACTCGGAATATCAAAATCGTCGAATTCTATTGTCTCACACGACCTTCGTCAAGTACTAAGGATCTACGTGTAGGTACGTGTACACGGGGTGGATAGGGGTGAAAAAAGTTTCCACGCAACGTCACCCTGTCAAACCCGAGAGGCGAGAGGAACCTGGGTAAATAATGTAACAGCGTTCGATCATGCTTTGTCAGAATATTGACAGGAAGAAACGAGGAACCGAAGATGGTCTGGCTTGGCGCCTGACACGTACTGGAACACGAAAGTTTCTCAACTCAAACGTTGAGCATGTTTTAGAATAGCTGATTGTATGGCGAGTGCGGAAATTAGTGCCTCGATTCGTTGAGCGCATGCGCGGGACCGAAAAAACTCCCCGTACGGAAAGTAGATCATTCCCGATGTCCGCATGCGCGAGCTTTCCTCTCCTCCTCACTAGTTTGAAAAGAGGTAAACTACGAATGCCGCGCAGGCGCAGGAGAGTGAAGACGAGTTCTGCAGAATGTGGGAGACAAAATGCCTGCCTCCTTCCTATGGCACATATGTTATTTTCTACCACATATGCATCAAAAACGAGTGAAAGGGGGGTTAGAACTATAAAAACGGCGTTTTCCGCTAGGGGCAGCACTTTCTTGGTTTACTTCACCGTTACTATGGTTACGAGAGTTTTATTACCTCGTGTTAAAGTTTTTTTTTCCCGCTGGCAAGTTTATTTCCCGGGTCAAAAGACTGTGGCTTCCATCCCGTTAAGGAGGGCGAAAAAAGCTAGTTTTTAGTACATGTGTGGTAGAAAAGCCTTCTTTCTGTTCTGATCAAAGATATCAATCGACATTATCACACCCTAATTTCAGTTATTTTGCACCGACTATCGGTAATATACGAATTTTTTCGAGTACAAGCTGAAAATGTTCACAAGTCTTAATTTGCGCACTCAAAATCGAATAAAAAGGAAAGCTTTGGAGTCTGAAGAAAATCGTCGATGGTCCGATACCCGGTATCTAGTTATATTCCGGTTCAGTTAGACATGACACTTTTAGAAATACAGTCAACTATATCGATTATATCTAAACTAATTGAAGAAAATTTAGAAAATCGAAAACCAATGGCTGAAAAAAAAACTGAATAAATGTATTAAAAAACTAGTAATATTGATCTCATTTCATCAATGAAGTCGAAGGACTAGATGCTGAACTGATAAGGAATATAAATTAGAAAATAAAACATATTAGTAAAATGATTTTCAAGATTGTTTTTTTTTTGTCCATTTTCAGCTCTTTTCTGCCCATAATTTTCGGAATCTAGTTCAGCCTCGAATGATTATCGGTTCCGTCAGAACTAAATACTGTGATTCTGAAGTTATCGTCCGAAACGTAATCGAAAATGTATAGTTTCAAGTCAACGCAGTTGAATCAAGTTGGGCCTCACTTTTAGGTCCACTACGTTTTACAAGAACTAATTCCATTTCTTTGATCTTGTGACATTCCATCCTATATATAGGCTTGAGCTCAAAATCATTGGAAAAAATGGTTCTAAAAGATAATCCGGTTCAAGTGACCCTCGAAAAGTCACTAGGACTGATTCGGGCCCCACAATCATAAAACTCGTCTAGAATATAAGGGCCGAGGTTTAAACTGCGGGATGGATTGTCGTCCTCCCTTAGTTGACCCGGGGTTAACCACCTGTTGTGAGATGCGGGGGTTCGAAATTCACGGACTTTAAACTAGCTCTATATACCCGGTTCGCGGCCTAATCTGCCTGGTGCCCTTTCAGCTTGGACGACCTCTTATACGTCGCACCACGACTTTTAAAGGGTAGCTAAGGCATTGTTAGAATAGAAAATTTATTGACTTTCCTGGGTTAGGGTTCAAACGCGTGATTTTCCGAATCTGTGAAGAGAAAAAAATGTTCGCTTTCAAAGCGGAAAGGGTGATACTTTTTTCTTTCTTTTCTTCTTTCTGTTCGCTTTAATAGAAAAGGTGGATCATCCTTGGGCCGGGTTCAGGAAAGGACATGGCGATACATCATCGAGGACGTAACGGTGGGGTTATCAGATATTCAAGTAAAATTGTTCCCCTTTGGCGAAGATACGTCAAGAGTTTTCCTCTTACGTTCGCCAAGAGAATTCCTACAGTGGGTAGTAAAAATTAAATATGAATTCTCGCTCCCCCCAGGATACGGGGGGTGGGTCGAAGTAACCCGTGGACAAATGCACAGTAGCGAGCGACAACGCAGAATATTGGATCGTGGAGAGTCAGATCGCCACCTCCGGATACGGTACTTCTCTTATTTTGCATCGTACGTCGAAGAGGAACCGAATAAACGATGTGAAAAAGGTGGAAAAAAGGGGTAGAGGAAGAGGAAGAAAACAGAAGTTGAGGCAAAACGGTAGAAAGGGCGAAGACTTCCCTTTCAAAGTGTGAACGAGGCGCGCTAGGAATTCTCATATCGTTCAACTTCCTTCCTACCCTCTCATTCCCTTCACCCTCAACGACCCTATACCATCAACCCCTCGGCTATACCCACCTACCCCACTGTCACTATAAATCCTCCAATAATTTCTTGCACCTCCGATGTATGGCTCTTATTTCCCTACTTTATACCCTTTAAAGACCGACTATGCGTCAAAATTTGTCAAAGGAAATACTCCCAGAGAAAGGATCAGCCGGCTACTCATCCATACTTTCAGACACCGTTGGAAAAACGGGACGGAAAATCGACAGCCCGAGTCCTTCACTCGGTTCATCGATTCTTTAATCTGATTCTCAAGTATCGATTCGCTCAGTGGCCAATTTGATCTTGAATTAGAAAAAAAAGTGGGGGTCTTGCTGCTTTGACCAATTCAAGCCCAAATCAATGAGCCATGGATTTCGTTGGGATGAGTTGAAGAAAAATCGCAGCCTCCCTTACATGAGTAATCGTAAGAAGGTGAGAACATAGGGGAGGGTCGTAATCCTGCAATCAGCTCTGTAAATCCTCGTTGAGTAGTACTTGGTCTCGATCGATTCCCACACGATTCCGAATGGAACTTGAAGCATCGCTTTATGACCTAAGTTTACGACGTCGAGTGTCCACAGCTGGTTAGATCGTGAGTGTGTTGGTCCATCAGTGAGTACACTGTCATCGCACCGTTTACAAGCGATTTATTACAAACTATGACAAAGATGATCTAGAATTTACTGTCTTCCGCATTCGAGCCTTGCCATCATTTCTTTTTTTTGCACGTGATCCAATCCGCGTTTCGAGATGTGCGTGAAATTCAGAACGCAGGTTTTAATAATTGATGAGATTTTTTGGTCCAGCGGGTAGGCATAGAAAGAATTTATGTACCTCCGAGGAAGTAGATTCCGTGAATCTAATCATGGAATACTTTACACATTTACGCGAATACTTGAGTGGATATCCTGATCGACCAATATACGTTGAACGATTTTCTATTCCGTGACCGATACCCAGGTGTACCGACGACGAGGGAATTTTCTGAGGGGGCCTAGATCGAAAAAAAAATTGGTCCACTGAGTAGATTTAGTTTGAGAAATACGGGACACTGAATAGTCCAGGTGCGGAGGGAGGATCACAAACAAACTATATCACAGGGTCCAATCACATTTTCGAGTTGATTCTGAAATCCTTTCACATCACTTTTATGGAATACAATAATCAGCACAATATTGATCCTGCCTCAAAATTATACTGAGGATTTCTGGACGTTCCAGGAGAATCCAAATTCCCTGAGATTTTCAGGAGTTTCAGGTTTTTCAAGGAAATAGACACCTTGATGCAGATTCGTGATACTCACAATTTGTTATAAGATAATTCTTCATATGATTCAGGTTTATTTGATATGAGATTATATAATTTTCTTATCTATGCTCGTCGATGATTCATGGAGTGACGATCCTGGATGCAATCTGAATTCTCCAATGAATTGGGTAATTCGGTAGTTGGGTCAACGACCATCAAATTTGTAGTAATTTCTATCAACGGAAAGTTCATAGACAATTATTACCTTCGTCTATGAGATTGTCAAAGTTCAGTATTATTATTTGCGAAAGAGCCCTCCACGTCAATTTGTCCAATTACTTTATACTACGTGGAGCACACTCTCGTGAAGCTATGATAAAAGTTTGAAGAGTGTATATTTCCGTTGTGGGTCGGAAAAGCTAACGACTTGCTTGTTCGATGTTGTACGAAATAATAATGAAAAATCAATTTTAACATCTAATTGAGGCACTTCAATATCCTACATTCATATAATACATTACAAGATACCGAACACGATTCTTCTGCCAAGTCGTGTGTAGCGAAAAATTCATTCGCTTTGACAGTCGGCTTCTTCTTCTTAAGATGTGATCATGATTAATTTCTCCCAATACATGAATGGCCCTGATGGAAGAGACAAAATATGGTTTCGAATAATTAATTTCATAATTTCTTCTGTTTTATTACATGAATTTGATCAGGGGCATAATACGCCGTTTTTTGTTCAATTTCATCCCCTCCCTTCATCCCATATTTGCTCGGGGCCCTCCGGGTCTCTCTTTGGTCTTGTATGTTCCTGCATATTCTCTCTTCCCACGTTACTTTTTAGTTTCCCTCTGCGAGTTGGAAAGCCAAAGAGACCACGACCTCGCGGTTACGAAGGAGAGACATAGGCAGTACGATAACTCCACCCGGGTCGGACCGAGCGGTCAGTCAACAAGGTCCTGCTATTTATTCTCCTCAAGTTTGACCAGGCTTTGAAACAACGCGTGTTTTCGAGCGATCGATCTTCATCGAGGTACAAAATTATTCACAATTCAACCTCAGTTCGAATAAACCGGCTACAACGTCTTCGTCCCTAATCGCGAAGGGGGATAGACAGACGAGAGAAAATCCGCGAGAGCAATCTGCGAAATACCTACATTTGAATTTTGGCAACGGATAAAGATGGGAGAGATGAAAGAGATCCGTTAAACCGAAGCCGCGAGCAAATCACCGGGCTTAAGATCAATTTCCCTTTCTAATGACCGCATTAATTTTTCAACCGAGCCATCAAGACGAGGGAATCTCTCGTCGAAAATCACAGACATTACACCGTCGCACCCAGATGAGTTACGGAATCTCACTTTTCGTTTCTCATTTTCGAATAAAAAAGAAATATTCACCAAGATCCGTGACCAGAAACTTGATAGAAAATCTATTGCACCACCTGATCGGAAAGTTTGAGGCTTGCAGAGCCCGGAGTGAACGAAGTCAAGTCGGCGCATGCGCTCAGCGAAAATACTCCACTTTCCACGCTGAGGCTTTCTTCGGCGCATGCGCTCAGCGAAAATACTCCACTTTCCACGCTGAGGCTATCCTCGGCGCATGCGCACTTGTGAATTTTACACGCATCTATAACACATCGCGTTAAAACTATATGTTTCGACCTTTTTATTTTTGAGAGTAGAAGCGGTAATGGTTAATGAAAAAGTCCACAGTTAGAGTAATTATTTGAAGCTGTGCTACTATTTTCTGTATCGACAGAGTCTCGATACTCGATGACCATAAAACTTTCTCCTTGTTCATAAACTATCGCAATTAACAACTCCGAGGGGATTTTAATCGGCTTTTGGTAACTCGAACACAACATTGAACAACTTTCAGACAATACTCGTTCGCAATCGTTTGATTTCGTGGAAAATTTCGTGCAAACAGCTCAGATTTCATCCCCTAGACTCCTAATTATTCCCCCCTTTTTTTTCTACTCACTTTTTTCTACCAAATTGGAAAACTACAGACTCATTAGACGCGAGATGGGATATAAGAGGGACAGAACCAGGTACTACCGGAAGTTCATTTGCGGTGAGACTACGAGGTGGTGTAGAGGGGCAGTGTGTCGTTGAATCTTTGAATAATGAACCGCCTCCAGCACTCCGGTACTCTCGTTCTCCGGTACCTTACATCTATGAGGTAAGGCACTGGGAAACGAGATGTAGCGAGGGGAAAACGCGTACCGAGAAGGATCCAAAGCAAGCCGAGACGAGCCAAGGGAAGAACGAGGATGGTAAACATCTTCCCATCCATAAACTCTCTTACTGGAGTTTCTCTGAGCCTCCTTGAATAGCGAGTTTCAAGCCGTGCATTTTTTATTCTCCTCGCGGTATTACCGTGAATATTTAAACCACGGAAATTGTCCAGGATTCCATAATCGGGGGGGATGGAAACGAACCGGGGAAAGGAAGGGTGGTTCGCTACTCCGAAAGTGATCGACGAGGATAATGGAAGCGTACTTTCCTCAATGTCAAGAGGAAGATCAAAGGGTTTGGAATTACACAGTGGGATTTAATCGCTGCATTTCGCCTCTCCACTTCTATGCATTCGTTATTCGTCCTGATCGTGTCCTGAGTCTATTTAACGTCAGAATTTTTTAGTGCTTTTTTTCTACAGGTAATCTTTGCTGGGGGGGTGCGATGCGGTTCACCCTCGCGTGTTTCGAATCAGGTTATAACGAAAACGTCCAACTATTGCTGGGTTGAACCTAATCCGGCGTTTCACTTTAATTAGTTTTGTTCCTCAGTCGACTATCAGGCATAACGCGGGTTGAACAGCGGCGTGCAGACTGACATCTGCATTGCGGAATAAAACAAGAACAGGAAACACAGTCGTAATAGATGAAAAGTTCGTTCTTATCTTCAGATTTCTTCTTTTTTTTCGTTTCTTTCACTGTAGAGCCAAACAGGATGACGTTATGATTAATTACAGAGCAATTTAGGAAGACGTATCACGTAACAAAACGATTTCGAGATATTAGATCACGAGGCATCACGGAAATTGTCTCGTACAGCTTGATACGCCAAATTCAACACACTTCAAGATTCGTTTATCCCTCAAGAAAAGTTTTCAAACTCGAAACACATTTTTTCGTTCTTTTCAAAACACTTTTCGTAATAAGGAAACACATCCTCATCACGTGAAGGTGGAGAAATCATTTCAAAAAGTCGTTCTGCAAAATACTTTCCAAAAACTCGTGAAACTTACAACAAAAGGGTCATGAATACATTCTTTTCTACTATGAAACTTTCAATGAAGGTTTCGAAATTGATTTTCTGATCTCGAAACGTCCGAAATTGACTTCGCAGCTGTGTAAGAATTTTGAAAATGGTTAAAAAATTGTTTTTCTCGCTTCAGCAATTTTTTGGTCAAGATATGAATGGATTTTGGAGCATGTTGAATTGCTCGTATCAAGCTGTACTGGTCTGAGATCGATTATCCTGATAATTCCGTGTCTAAAAACGGATAATTCGAGACTCACAACCATCAGAATGAATTTGCGGCGATGTTGCTTTCGAGTTTTTGGGTTGCAAGGCTGCAAGCCTCGGAGTGCTTCGCGGATAAATTATGTTCAATTATTTCAGTGACAGGAGAGGAAACGAGGGATTAATTATGAGATATTAAATCGCAAGTCCTTGTTGAGTCTCCACTCTGGCTGACTTCAATATTTCGTTTCGAGGACCTCGAGCGGGACTCTCGACTCGTCGAGTTCATAGCAAAGGGTGAAAATTTTCGCCCAGATTCCTCGAAACCGAGGGGAGAACGTATCGGCGTCGTCTAATTATGGCTAATTTACTCCATTAACTGATTAATCATTTTCTCCATATTTACTCTGCGCTTGATGAATTATTTTTATGACCGCTTCAGAGGTTTGAGGGTCTAGAAATTCGATGGTAACTCAAACTCCAGACATTTTATTATCCCGGACGATTTAAAATCGAGCATTGTGAAGGGGTATAAATTAGAAACGTGGAAAACCACCAAACTGGCAAAAACGTGACCCTGGACGACGGACGTCCGTGGTTAAATATTCTATGAACTCGCCTTTAGCCTAAACCCGAACCTAAACCCCACTCAAAATCAATCAATGTCAATTATTAAACGTGACGGATCAGACAAGAACGAGCAACGTCAATTATATATTAGGCCAAGTTTCTTAATCGCGGATTCGCAACAGACGTTACCTTCACTCTCGATCCTTATTGAACGGAGCAGATGGACGAATCTACCCAGTGACATGGGGCTGCCACGTAATTGCTTTACGGGAAAACCGAATTGTCGATCAAACCCCGAAAAAAAAACCGACATTCCTCCAAACAAGGCTTAGATAAGGGAAGGGCTGGATATCGAACGAAATCTTCGATGAAGCAAGACAAACGAATCCCTCTATCCACATGGTTTTTTCGAAAAAAAAGTCAAATCAGAAATTTTTCAATCAGTTTTAATATTAATCATGGTAGCTGATTGTGAGCAAATGGATGGAAAATAGAAGAGACTTACTGTAACGTGGCCTAGAGCCAGTAATTATAATTCCCTTTCATCATTATCTATTCGAATATGAGAGGGACGTAAATTCAAGAGACCCTTGCCAATCCGAGCTAAATTACAAGCAATCGCTGTGTATACTCAGTTTCTGTCTCTCGAATACGTCTGGCTCGAATGTGGAATTCTTGGTTGATGTAACGCACAAGATGTAGTTTCGGTATAAATTTCAATTTCTCTGACTGAACCGCATCGAAGAGGTTCTACGAAACACTGTAATCTCAAGTTTCCACCAATATATAATCATTGATCGTCAAGTGGAGGGAATATTTCCGCTACGTTTCATCCGCATACATGGAGATAAAGCAGGTGGAGAACGTAGCGGAGCCTGTATATCATAGGCGATGACATCTGCAGGGATGAAGACACGATCTTGTAACAAGATATTCACATCTGATTAGGATTCGGAATGGATGACTTAAGGAGACACGGGAAAGCAACCCTGCTCGTCTTTTATCAGCTCATTATCACGTATGATTAAGCTGGATTAGGCACGATGGTGCACGAGAAGATCCCTGTACCCCAACACCTTCGGCTCCCCACGTTGGGCGTCAATTAGCTAGAATTGGATATGATTCGGTCTTACAGGGTTTCCCAATCTGAAGGTCCAACCACAACCTATACGCGAGCGCCAAGAGTCGTGGAGATATTTAATGGAGAGGCCATTAGTCTGCCTAGACTCTAAAGCCTTCGTATAAGGTGCACTACCAGGTATCTCTTTCTATCCACTAATCTACGAACTCTATATCTCACCGTGTCACCACGGAGTTAATGTGATTGAACCAATATCACGAGATAGACCGACCTGAAAGAGCAACTATATGATCGACTGCAAGGATATACTCTTCACATTCTTGACGATATCTCACTTCCGGTTGATCCTACGTAAAACATGATGAGTACCGATTTTACAGTTCGTAAGATTATCTACAGAAAAGGTTATTACAATTTTTTGCGTAGGTGAGGCCGTTCGAAAGATACAGGCTCAGAGACTCGGAACCTTCTGACGTTCTTTTACCTCTTTGAGAATATCTCACTTCCGGTTGCTCCTACGTAAAAGATGATTTTTACCAATTTTGTAGTTCGTGAAATGATCTACAAAAAAGGTCATTACAATTTTTTGCTTATATTTGACCGTTCGAAAGATACAGGCTCGAAAGACTCAGGACCTTCTAACGAATTTTTACCTCTTTTACATTCTCTCACTTCCGATTGCTCCTACGTAGAATATGACCTCAAATGACTTTGAAGCTCATTAAATTACCTACAAAAAATGTTTTTAGAGTATTTGGCATAGAATCGACCGTTTCACAGATACAAGCTCAAATAGTTTATGTTACCAAGCAGGATTCTGATTTGTGGCACTTGGTGATATTAAAATCGGCCCCAGAATATCAACGAAAGTTATAAGACTCAGTCAATTGTAAAATTTTCAAGTATCATGAAGAGTAAATAATTGCAAGGTAATTACCTGTTTACCTAGAATCTTCACTCGAACCGTCGAACTCTGAGTGCTTGGAGATAATTGGAATAATTGGACCTGAATGGTTTTCTTGGTTCGATACAGCAGCGGCCACGTCGCGTCGTGAGAGCAATCATTTTTAATTAGCCTCAATTGATACTTTTGAAAACATTCTGATAAGAGTGTATGAACAGCGACAAGAAATTTGTGCGTGCCTATTAATTCTTATCGAAAATCTCGTATCTTAGTATCTCAGATTACAGATCAACGAACCTTAAGACTGTGGTGGAAAAGTGATCATTTGAAAACAACAAAAATGTCGATCAGGTGAATCGATGGAAATACCAACGGTATATAATGAATGGAGCTGGCCACGTGTCAGGGGTCGTGATGGACAGTTAATTTCCAGCTAATCGAACCGCAATTCTTCGAACGTCAATCGCTGATCGTTCGATAAATAATTCTGTGAATCGTTGGGGCGTTCGACGAATATTCCAATCACACGTTCGATCAATCTGTTCTTGCCGATGATTGAATACAAAAAATCCGAATTTATCCGGTGTTCACAGATTACGCTCTTATCGGAGATATAACTGATAAGGATGTCAACATGTTTCGTTTACTCAGGATTGTGTACCATGCCAAATCTCGGTCGGACTGATTACGCCGCAATCGTTATCGGGTGTCCCGATCGAAATAACGAAATCCGAAATACGTGAGAAGAGAATGTCTTCAATAATTAAGATCCTCCCAGGTTCTTCACTCCATAATTCACACTTTGACGAAGTGAGGGGGGGAAATATGGGTATTAGAACAGGTACTAGAGCAAGACAGAAGCAGTTTTCTGTATCCACTCAATCTAGGATCGTAAACTTCCAACGTTATCAAAATTAGGGTTGAACAGGATGGATCTCATCCGCGTTACCGGAGCATCAATCCATCTATTCGCCAGCTCTCCGAGGGTCTCTAACCTCCGCTGGAGTTTTGCTCTGACAATTTAATTTCGATAAAAGAGAGAGAGAGGGACTGACTGATACCAGCTCATAAATCCCATCCATCTAGGTTTAGGTTGCCACACCTAGAAATACTTCCGATGTGCTAGAACTCGACAGGGTGCGGTTGTTTATTAGGTAATCGAACGGGGTTTCCGTTCCTCATCGCCATCATCGGCTCGTTCTGTAAGTTTCTGAAGGATCTTCGACCATCAGATCTCTAAAAATTTCAAAGCGATCATTATTTCGTTCTGAGGCTCGTGGTCCAAGATGAGAGTGCATGATTTAATTGATTGATTGGGAATTTAGTAACGTCTCTATCGCGAGGCCCGTCCCCGATCTCGGAGGCTTTTATGTCTCCTCTTTGCTCCCCGTTTCAATCCATAAGGGCAACGGCATTTGCGTTAACGAGCCAATAACGTCTACCTCCGTCTGTGCCAGTGACGGTAAACGGAAATGACATAGATTGTTATCCGGGACCTTAATTATCTCCGATTCACATCTTCAGTGGGTAATTACCCCTGGATGTACACATCTGGTGCATGTTTCCACCTACATTTACGGTCTTCCTAGAATATTGCACATGTCGATAATCTCATGCTGCTGCTCGTGCACACGGGTGATGTAATATTATAATTGCGCAGTTTTTAGGCCAAACATGAGTCAACAATGAGGAATTTTTTATTAATCTTATGATCGAACGGTCTGATCCAGACTAAGATTCCAGAACGTGTCGTGAGATTAGATAGGCAAGAATGTATCAATCGATCACGGAACAACTATCCAATGACAATTACCGTCTGGAGAGAAAAATAAAATTCATTGTTAGTCTATAGACGCAAAGATGCGATTGCTGTGGGTACTTCTAGCCGCTGGTACGGCTCTTGCTTTGCCTGGACAAGAATACTTGCCCTCACTCGAAGGGTCAGTAACACGGATCAAAAAGCTTCTTTAGAGTTCATTCAACGATCATCGGTGATAATTCTGTAATTTCGCAGGGCGAAGGTGTTTCGCGTGATCGCAAAAACGGAGACAGAACTGTCCCTGATTTTGGCTTACCGCGAAAGAGATGGATTCGAGATCCTCAAGTATAGTCACGTTCTTGGAGAAGACATCCAGATGCTGGTGACCGCCGACTACGTCGAAGATTTCAGAACATTCCTGGATGAGCAGGATATCAGCAGCTCGGTCACAGCCGAAAACGTTCAGAAAGCTGTCGATGAAGAGGCGACCCGTCAGCACAGTGCTTCCACTTCACGGATGACTGGTCGCATTTCCTTCGAGAGTTTCCCACGTTACGACACTGTGAGATCAAAACTGCTTTTATTCACCGTGTCCGCATCAGAAATGCAGTAGAGCTGATGAAGAACACATAATTTTGCAGGTCGTTGAATTCTTGAGGCAAGTCGCTGCTGACCGCAGTGACATCGCTACTCTCCTTGAGTTTGGACCATCAGGTGAAGGCCGAGTGATCTATGGCCTGAAGATTTCATCCGGTGGCACAGGAAAGCCCGCTGTTCTGATCGAAGGAACACTTCATGCTCGCGAATGGATCGTCCCTCCCACTTTGCTCTACTTCATCACCGAGATGGTCGATGATGCCAGCAACGCTGACTTGTTCGCTGACGTCGACTGGTACATCATCCCCGTGCTGAACCCCGATGGCTACGAATTCAGCCGCACAGGGGTACGTAGACTTTCCATTTCATACTTTGTCCCCTGCGGGTTCGCACCCTGGTTAATAATCCTGATCATCTTCTTGGCCTCAGTATCGCCTCTGGAGAAAAACTCGCAAGATTAATCCCGGAAGTAGCTGCCGAGGTGTGGACGGCAACAGGAACTTCGACTTCCACTGGCTGGGTATGTTTCGTTTAACTGTTTCCAACTCTGTGAACAAAAAACTTGAGATCCTGAATTTTGGTATCTTCAGTTACCGGTGCCTCGTCGAATACATGCAGCGACGTTTTCGCCGGACCTGAACCCTTCTCCGAAGTAGAAACTCAAGTTCTCCGCAACTTCACTCTGGCCAATTCTGACACGATAAAGTTATACCTGTCCTATCATTCCTGGGGGAACGTGAGTAGAAAGTTCATTAGAAATTCCTTCCTAGTCTTCAATCGCAAAGAATGAATGTGTAACGCGATGTCTGTTCCCTCGCAGTATTTCCTCTACCCCTGGGGTCACACCACGGATCTTCCGGACAATGAAGCTGAGCTCGTAAGTTTGTCGATCGCAATTAGCTAAACCCTTTCAACAAGAGAATTTACTATTCCAATAATTTCGTTAGCGAGCCCTTGCTCAAGCAGCTGACGACGCTCAAGCCACTCTTCGAGGGACAAGATACACAATCGGCACCATCACAAATGCATTGTGTAAGTATTGATGAGAGGTGGACCAAAATCAGAAGATTCTGCAGAATTGATCACCTCATTTGAGCCTGAGTCTCTGTAATTGATTAGAAATTTCAAGTGATCTCCCATGATTTTAGACTTTGCGTCAGGAGGGAGTAGCTGCTGGGTAAAAGCAGTCGGAGGCGTTGAACTCGCTTACACAGTCGAACTACCAGGTGGTGGATTATTCGGCTTTGATACTCCAGCCTCGGAGATAATCCCCGTTGGCCAGGAGAGTTTCTTGGCTCTTCGTGTTTTCGGCGAATACGTTGCGACGAATTTTGCCGGATCGAAATGAAGGCAATGCAATTATTGAAGTACTGATCAATGTTGAACCAACACGAATCAATAAAAAAGTCCAAAACCAATCCACCCGTTATCCGATGTTCTGATATTTCTGTCAGAATACGATTCATGACTTCGTGACTGATGATCAAATTTCCTGCCTTCACTCATTATTTCCTTGAACTCTTTATGTATGTGATCAAAGTCATTAAAAGTGGAATTCCTTCAGAATTGTTTCCGACTAACCAACTGTTTCGGAATGGGCGAATTCCCAAAGTAGGGGGATTAAAAAGAGATCAGCCTCGTTATATTTAACGGATGCCATCGTTCAACTTTCGGTGTGCAATGGCGCACCGCTCAGCTAATTAGATAAGAGATAAAGCTATAATCATCATACGGCATGACCACTTTGAGAATCATACAGCAATCTATTCGAATCCGTTGGAAGAGTAACACTGCAGTGACAACATGCTGCTCTTCCTCCTGCTCTTGGCTGTCGGCGCAGCTATCGCCGCACCGAACTCAGAAGATCTACCGTCGCTTGAGAGGTACGACAACAAAGTGCAATAATACAGTATTGGAATGTCACACCGCATACCGTTAGATTTGCTTCGATGTTTGGCTTCTTATGTGGCACCGACCCTCTTCTTCAGAGCCAAGGTCTTCCGGGTGGTTGCCAAAACGAAGGAGAAATTGACCGCCATCATGGCTCACGATGGCCAGAGAGGATACGACATTCTGAAATACGGTAATGTTCTCGGAGACGGGATACATTTGATGGTTACCGAAGAATACGTAGAGGCTTTTGAGGCCTTTCTCGAAGAGAATGAAATCGACGGGTTGGTACTCACAGACGATGTTCAGGAAGCCGTGGATCAAGAGGCAGCTCGTCAGCGTACTGCTTCAGCCGCTGGTGTACATGGTCGGATTTCATTTACTGCCTACCAACGTTACGATACTGTGAGATCTATAATTGATAATCGTGAAGAGATTCTGGTTGATGTTCACAACATAACAGAATCTTTTTCAAGAACCAGCCTTGTCGTCCATTTCTCTTCAGATCAATGCGTTCTTGGTGGAATTTGCTGCTGCCCACAGCAACGTCGCCAGTCTCATTCAGATCGGTACATCTTACGAGGGCCGCGCGATCAACGGGTTGAAAATATCTTCCGGTGGTACAGGCAAGCCCGCAGTCCTGGCCGAAGGTGGGATACACGCTCGCGAATGGATCGCTCCTTCGACGATTCTTTACTTCATCAACGAGCTGGTCACGGTGGCTAGCAACTCTGATTTGTACGAGAACGTCGACTGGTACTTCTTCCCACTGATGAATCCTGATGGATACGAATTCACTCACACTTCAGTAAGTCGAAACTGACTTCGCACGGGGTTGGGGAGGCATTTTTATTCCAAAAACAAGATCCCACTAATTTCTCGTTCTTGGTCTCAGTACCGTCTGTGGAGGAAGACTCGCAGCCTGAACCCTGGGAGCTCTTGTCGCGGCACTGACCCCAACCGGAACTTCGATTATCAGTGGATGTGTGAGCGTCTTTGGTCAATGAGAATCAAAATCAGTCGATTGTAATCACCAAACCTTTATTCGTCCCTTGCAGTGACCGGAGCTTCCACCATTCCCTGCAGCGACGTCTTCGCCGGACATGAAGCCTTCTCCGAATCAGAAACTCGAGCTCTCCGCGATTTCGTGATGGCCAACAACGAGACCATCAAGCTGTACCTGGCGTATCATTCCCACGGGAGCGTGAGTAGAATTCTCATCACTGGTTCGAACTTACACGCTCCAAAGTTTTAATAATGGAGTAAAGCGTTATTTTGATCTTATGATCGCAGTATTTTCTCTGGCCGTGGTCATACACCGGAGTTCGTGCAGAAGATTACGATGAACTGGTAAGTCTGTGGTCCCTAGTTCCAATGAATTCCTTCCACGATTTTTGACAATACCTACGCGGTTTTTTCGCAGAGGGCTCTCGCCGAAGCTGCGGACGATGCTCAAGCCACGCTTCGTGGTACACGGTACACGATTGGAGGCACCTACGAAATATTCTGTACGTATCAAGTTCACTCTTATCGAAGTAGCTGATCGTCCGAGTGTAACTTGCGGGGAGAAAGAGGAGCTAGATACCAAATTAGGGCGAAACAATCAGAGAGTGTGATGATTATCTTATATTATAATCGACAACGTGGTGTGTAAAAATTGAAACGTACCTACAATGTGTTTATTAACGGTTCCAGACCCATCTTCCGGTGTGACCGACGACTGGGTGAAAGCAGTCGGTGGAGTCCAACTTTCCTACACCGTTGAACTGCCAAGTGGTGGAATATTCGGTTTCGATATTCCGGCATCAGAGATCATTCCTGTAGGCCAAGAGTCTTTCCTGGCTTTGAGAGTATTCGGTGAATACATTGAGACGAAATTCGGCGCCTCGAAGAAATAATAGAGGATTGATCTAGAAACGATGATTTCAACGAAGGACAGTGTTTGTGGCATATTTCTTGGAAATGATTAAAATTGTACTCAATATATCCATAACTGTGCTTAATTTTCCGTCATCCCAAACCTGTCTCCTCATTGTCAGTAACGACAATTCATTCTAACTCCACTTTTATAACCCAGAAAAAATATCGTATTTCATCAAATTCTTATTGGAAGTCAGAGTATACGCAGCATTTTTATAATAGAGTAAAAGAGTCCATCTTTTGGTCGATCCAGTACATCTTTATCAGTATCTACTGAACACTCTTTTACTTTTTATTTTTCTGAGGTTACATATATGAGGAAGTGTCTCTAAATTGGCCACTGCATTGGAAATTCATTCAGTATTCTACTTTATATGCTGCTACGTAGTTTTTAGATTGTAAGATAAAGTTTGACAATGCTTATGAAAGTGGCTTGTCCCAACATTGATGAATGTGTCAAGACTTTACGATCGAACTCATCTTTCACGAAGAGCTAATCCTTCCTTTAGATAAGGTGTCGTCTGAGATTTTGACACATGTTAATCAGAAAACGATTTGGTGGAATGCGTAACGCTGGCCAAAAATCGGTTCAGACAGAGACGGGCATCGTCAAAATGAAGCTGCTCTTTCTAACCCTCGTGATCGGCGTGACACTCGCCACTCCTGTGAAAGAGGATTTGCCCTCGCTCGAAGGGTATGTACAACAGATTTTGAAATCGCCAGCGGTTTCTCACTCAGTCCTTCATTTTTAAAGAGCCAGGGTCTTTCGCGTGGTAGCAGAAACGCAGGACCAACTATCGGCGATCTTGGCTTACGATGGTCAGAGAGGATACGACCTTTTGAAGTACGGTAACGGTGTTGGAGACGGGATACATTTGATGGTGACCGAAAAATACGTGGAGGCTTTTGAGGCCTTCCTCGAAGAGAATGAAATCGACGGGGTGGTACTCACAGACGATGTTCAGGAAGCCGTTGATCAAGAGGCAGCTCGTCAGCGTACTGCTTCAGCCGCTAGCGTACATGGTCGGATTTCGAATTGATAATCGTGAAGAGATTCTGGTTGATGTTCACAACAACATAACAGAATCTTTTTCAAGAACCAGCCTTGTCGTCCATTTCTCTGTAGATCAATGCGTTCTTGGTGGAATTTGCTGCTGTGCACAGCAGCGTCACCAGTCTGATTCAGATCGGTACATCTTACGAGGGCCGCGTTATCAACGGGTTGAAAATATCGTCCGGTGGTACCGGAAAACCCGCAATCCTGATCGAAGGTGGGATCCACTCTCGCGAGTGGATCTCTCCTTCGACAGTTCTATACTTCATCAACGAGCTGGTCACGGTGGCTAGCAACTCTGATTTGTACGAGAACGTCGACTGGTACTTCTTCCCGTTGCTGAATCCTGATGGTTACGAATTTTCTCACACAACAGTGAGTCGAAACTGACTTCGCACGGGCTTAGGGAGGCACTTTTATTCCAAAAACAAGATCCCACTAATTTCTTCTTCTTGGTCTCAGTACCGTATGTGGAGGAAGACTCGCAGAGTGAACCCTGGGAGCTCCTGCCGCGGCACTGACCCCAACCGGAACTTCGATTATCACTGGATGTGTAAGCGTCTTCGGTCAATGAGAATCAGAAATGAATTTCCGGAAGAGTGCTATTGACACAGGTATGTTGATCAAACTTTGATCCCTCTTGCAGTGAACGGAGCTTCCACCGTTACCTGCAGCGATATCTTCGCCGGACCTGAACCGTTCTCCGAATCAGAAACTCGAGCTCTCCGAGATTTCGTGTTAGCCAACAATGAAACAATCAAGATGTATCTGACCTACCATTCCCACGGAAACGTGAGTACGATTTAAGGTCAGAAGAGGCCGTCGCGACCGGTGATCACGGTGGCAATAAGATTTTTTTTCGCTCTTATCATCGTAGTATTTTCTCTACCCGTGGGGATACACCGGAATCTTACCTACCGATGACGAAGAACTGGTACGTTTTCAAATCCACATCAGCACGAATTCATTCCACGATCAAAGATGATAATAATCTCTGCTAACGAACCCTGCAATGTCGCCTTTCTTTTTCAGAGAACACTTGCCGAGGCTGCTGACGATGCTCAAGCCAGTCTTCGTGGAACACGGTACACGATTGGAACCGCCTACAACGTGTTGTGTATGAAACCTGATGCTTATAATTTGAGAAATTGTAAAACAAATATCTAGCGAAGAATCAAATTATGAGATATCGAGTCAATGATCAAGTAACGTAATTGATAACGTATGTTGACACGTATTCATGATAATCGCTGAACGCAATATGTTCGATCGATGAATTCAGATGCAGCCGCGGGTGGAAGCGACGACTGGGTTAAGGGTGTTGGTGGTGTCGAATTAACGTACTGCGTCGAATTACCAAGTGGCGGATTGTTCGGCTTCGACATTCCAGCATCCCAGATAAAAATCGTAGGCCAGGAATCTTTCCTGGCCCTCCGTGTCTTCGGCGAATATGTTGCGACGAAATTCTCCACCTCGAAGCAATGAATTATCTGAACAGTGAAGATGTCAAAATTCTTCATCAGCTTCTGTGTAACGTTGTGTTAAATAAAAATAAAGAATATAGTACCTCGGTATCAACTTCCCTGAACCTTTAATCTCATCGATGTACATGATAACGAATATTTTATATCGATAAGAATCTTCTAACAACGTCAAATCTCTGCCGGTTTTCCTCAGTTGCGATAAAACTCAGACTGTGCTGCTTTTTCAGGTCAGGTGGTTCTGATCATACAATTCGATAACGCACGAACCCCGGGTATATATAACAGCTGGAACTTGGTCTGAAGTAAAACAGACAAGATGAAGCTGCTGTTCCTGCTCCTCGCCGCCGGGGCCGCCGTGGCTCTCCCCGTCGAGGAAGAGCTCCCCAATCTCGATGGGTATGTGAATCTGACGAAGACTTGGGACCTCGCGTCTCCAGGGCCTAATTGGAACGGTAACTCTGTTCCGCAGTGCTAAGGTCTACCGCATGATCGCCGAAACCGATGAGAAACTCGCCGCAATCCTTGCTTTCGACGGCCAGGAGGGATACGACATCCTGAAATCCGGTCATGTTGTCTTGGACGAAATCGAGATGGTGGTCTTCCCCGACGCCGTCGAATCCTTCGACACCTTCCTCACCGAGAACGAGATCGACCATTTGATCGTTACCGAAAACGTCCAGGAAGCTGTCGACGAAGAAGCTGCTCGTCAAGCCGTCGCCTCAACCACTCGCGGGCTTTCCTTCGACGCTTTCATGCGTTACGACGCGGTATGTAGTACTTGTCACCTTGGAACCAAGGTCGGAGGACGTGGAGGTTTGATCGAAGTCGATTACAGATCGTTGCGTACCTCGAAGAACTAACCACCGCCTACAGCGACGTGGCTTCTCTCGTCGAAATCGGTACATCGAGCGAAGGCCGCGTTATTTATGCCCTGAAAATATCCTCCGGAGGCACCGGAAAACCCGCCATCTTGCTTGACGCTGGTATCCATGCCAGAGAATGGGCTGCTCCTGCCACCGCCGTCTACGCCATCCACAAACTTGTCGAAGACGCCACGAACTCCGACTTGCTCCAAAATGTCGACTGGTACATCATCCCCGTGTTGAACCCTGATGGTTACGAATTTACTCACACCAGTGTAAGCTACTCTGACTTCATTTACAACGAGGAGCTTTTCGCCCATTGAAATCACAAGCCACTTCCCTCTATTTCAAATCGCTTTGATAGCACTTTGATACAAATTGAAATCATAACCCCGATGAAGAAAACCCTCATGATGCTAATTTTTTAAACTCTTCTTTTTCATCATACCTTCGTCACATCAGTACCGTCTATGGAGAAAGACGCGTAGCGTGAACAGCGGAAGCTTCTGCCGCGGTGTTGATGGAAACCGTAACTTTGGACACTACTGGATGTGTAAGTGAAGTTGTTTCTTTTTTCCTTTTGACAAAATTGTTTTATACCTTGGTCTTCTCGCGTTGTACGATAGTGAACGGTGCTTCTTCCGCACCATGCAGCGACGTTTACGCCGGAACTGAAGCCTTCTCCGAACCAGAAACCGCGGCTCTCCGCGATTTCGTCCTGGCAAACCAAGACACTATCAAATTGTACCTGACTTTCCACTCCTACGGAAACGTAAGTAGCTCGGTTCGATGATGATTTTGCATAAATCATTTACCCACTTTTTTCATTACGCAGTATTTCCTGTACCCGTGGGGCTACACCTCAGACCTTCCCGACGACGAGGTGGAACTGGTGAGTTTTCATTCTTACCCAGGCTACGAAGCAAATTTATACAATCTTTCTTGACCAGTTTCTCAATTCTCTTGCAGAAAACTCTGGCCGAAACCGCCGATGAGGCACTATCCACTCTCCGTGGAACCCGTTATACAATCGGAACATCGACCAACGTCTTGTGTACGTACAACTTAACCGATAAAAACAAATAACAATTCACATAATAGTGTTGCAAAAGTTTCAATTAGTGGGAATGTACCTAGATTACCATCATTTGCAATCGAAAACGAACGATCACTTCGATTGAAGCCCATTAATTAACGGAACCTGATAAGCATTGGATAGTCAACCGACGTACACTTATCGTTTTTGAAGATAATTTTACATTGTTATCAGACGCTGCTGCCGGAGGAAGTGACGACTGGGTTAAGGGTGTCGGTGGAGTCGAGCTTTCGTACACCCTAGAACTCCCCGAGGGTGGAGTGTTCGGTTTCGATTTACCCGCATCTGAAATCGCCATCGTAGGTGCGGAGACCTTCGCTGCCATCCGTGTCTTCGGTGAATACGTCGCATCAAAATTCGCAACCTCGAAGTAACGCATGATTCGAACAGCGAAGATGTCAGACAGCGGAAGATTGACCAGATGAAATTGTTCGTTCACCTCTGTATGGTGTAAAATGATAATAAAATTCAGAATAAAATTCAGAATAACATGAAATTACCAATTTTGATCTTATCCCCCACATGATAAGAATACCTCTGAAACATGGTTGAAGAGATTTCCCGAGATAGGCAGCAATCAAAAACACGAGTGCCTATGAAGAGGGCGATATGGAATTGCGAATGACCACATCACCGTTTATGGCCAATTACAGCTTAATCGTTCACCTTCAATCTCATCGATCTGCATGATAAACAATATTTTATATCGACGACGATCTCCAAACGACGTCAAATCTCTGCTGCTTTCCTGGCTTCCACACTCTGGCTGTAATGCTTTATCAGGCCAGGTGGCTCTGATCATGCAAATCGATAACGAACAAACTGCGGGTATCTATGACAACTGGAACTCTGTCTGATGTAAAAACAGACAAGATAAAGCTGCTGTTCCTGAACGAAATTCGCCTGAAAGATCAGCTATTATAACTTTATCATCTCAATAAGGAATAAAATTTTTTGTTATCCTGAATCATGAGTGTAATTCCTACCCTTATCAAACTAGAGAATTAAAATAGCGAACTATATATCACACTACTTAATAAAATCCATCGATGAGGAACAGCGCTCGGAATCGATCGTCAGAAGTTTCTTCGCATTAATGATGATGGCTACTGGGCAACGATGACGAATTGCGTCGATGTGAGCTAGGCACGACTTCTAATCATAATTGAAATGCATAAAATGGAAGTTAAAGTAGTTTCACGATTGACTCCGTACGCGACACTCTTAGCTAGTCTAAAATGGAAGGTC
This sequence comes from Euura saliciscinereae, assembly GCA_018420115.1. Classification (NCBI taxonomy): domain Eukaryota; kingdom Metazoa; phylum Arthropoda; class Insecta; order Hymenoptera; family Tenthredinidae; genus Euura; species Euura saliciscinereae. The sequence continues at coordinate 3,411 of JAFFZH010008510.1, read as the reverse complement.
GAGACCAGAAGAAGCTGCGAAACATCCGCGTGATTCTTATTTCTTTTACTGTTTTTATACCGCTGAATCAGGCCGCAGTCAGTTATGAGGGGTGAGCTCTAATTTTATGAACAAATATGTATATTCACAGGCTCTCGACTTTTTCGCAATAACGATACCAGAGATTGTTGCTAGTTGACAAATAGCTCAAACCCAGACGTTTTCTAGAACGTAAAACAATCTCGAAAAATTAAGACACACGTCGGTAACTGCTTGTGCCAAACCCTCTTTGAAACTTGAGGAAACATCGATCCTCGCTAACGTTCGCTAAAGTCCGTTGGATTTCATGATATAAATCGGCAGCGGTCAGTTTTAAATCACTTTTGAATTACTGATTGATTTATCTAGCCTCGCAGTTTCTTTCATCGCTATCGAACTGTCGTTACCCTCTTAGATCCATTATTTCCAAACTCGGAACGAATTTATCTTTCACATAAGTTTTGATAGCTCATATTTATCACCGCGGTGACCTGAGGCGTGTAAATATCATCGTACACTTCATAGCCGGCGATATTCGTATCCACGCATGTTATACTGCAAGTGGATAAAAGTTCTTACCGATTTTTCAAAGGTCTCAACTGTTGAACCACATCACGGTCTCAAATTGTAAAAAAAATCGCAATAGTGCGAATAATAGTCGATAGATTCTCTATGTGGTGAAAGAAACCACGAAATCCATCATCTTCGAGGGGTTCATCACTCTCAAAGTCCGGTGCAAATGAGCTTTCGAATCCCATAAATCTTCCTTGAAGTCCTTGAAGATTCCCAGAAGTCCCCATTGGTTGACTGTACTTTATTCTCTGTCCACTTTTCCTTGCAGCATTGTTCCTTGAGCTCTTTTATAACAAAAACGAACTGCTTTTTGTCTGGAGTAGCACAAAATCCTCTTTCAATCGTACATTAGACAGTCAGGAGGCTCAAAAACGCCGTCTATAGTCACCAGATGTCCACTTTTGAGGATTTGGTACAATTTTTGTTCTGACTCTCTGGCGTCTTCCAGCGAGGGGCCATTCACATTGGAAGTCCTTAAAATTCTTCGAATTTCAATCCTAAAAAATACTCAAATATTAGTCCTTGAAGTCCCAGGAAGTCTTTGGAAGTCATTGGAAGTTGGAAGTCACCTGTACACCAAAAATCGAATAGAAGTGAATAGCCCCTTGTCTTCCAGGCTCCTAAGTCCTGGTACAGTTCAAAGAGGGTTTTGCTACCACTACCTGGTTGCTGATGCACAGCCCATAGCCCGTGTAAATACGAATGCCTAATTACAGCTACAGGGTGTACTCGCTGACGCCGGACACGTCGGACAAAATTGCGGTCCTAAAGAACCTGGACGGTGTATCAGGATATGACTTTTGGCAGGGGCCTCAAGGCAACACGAGCCTCTTGATGGTGGCACCCGGGCTACTTTCCGACTTCGAAAAGCTCATGTCGTCGGCGGGGATTCGGACATCCGTTAGTTTAGCTCGTTTTTTTATCCTTTCAACAACCCCAAGTCCCTAATTATCGGTGGGTCTGATTGAAAGGTCGCGATAGAGAACATCGGAGCAGACCTGCCCAAGTATGACGCTGGTAGGGATTTGGTCGGGAACTCCAGACGCGGTTCGGGGTTCGGAACGGATTGGGCGAAGTTTTCCTTCGATCGGTACTTGAGGTACGACGAAATGACGGAATTCGTTGAGAACATGGTGGACGGAAAATCGACAGCGAGTATAGAGGAGATTGGAACCACATCTCAAGGACGGAAGATGATCTGCGTTAAATTGTCTACTTCGGACGATAATCCGGTAACAACGACAAAAATATGCTTTCACAGTTGCTTCGTAGTTTTTCCTACAATTCCGTCCCTGTCGTCAAATCTGACAAAGTATGATCGACGTATCGAAAATTGTGTTTGAATAAAATATCAAGTTTTGTCAACAATAATCATTCCAAACCTTAATGGAAAAAGTTGCTAACGTTGTAGTTTCGAAGTGGATTACTAATGTAAAATGAGTAGTCGACGGCGTGTAAAAATGCAAACAACATTCATTATCGAGATATGTCGGTCTTTCTGTGGTAAAAACGAAACGAAATTATGTACACTCATCGCAAGAAAAAAAAGGTGCAAGAAATTTACCACAGCGCCAAATCTGCGACTAGTGGTCGTATTTGCCAATATGAGAATTTCAGCGGCGCCACTTACACTTTCCTTGATGACATTTTTTCAGATTTTCTAGAACATTCTACACTTCATTCATAATTATAATTCCTGCTAAAAATTCCTAGAAATATTTCCACCAGGATTTCGACTGTCTCTCAAATATTTCTGTTTTCTTTTCCTTTATTCTTCTTTTTTGTGAGGAAAATTCAAATAATTATTTTCTGGATTTTGTTCACTTCTCAAGGTGATCGTGATAGACGGTGGGATTCACCCGCGAGAATGGGCCGCGCCTATGTCAGTCCTGTACATATTGAGGAATCTGATCAACGACGAGGAAGTTATTAAAAAATTGACCTTCTACGTGGTTCCGCTCGTTAATCCGGACGGTTACGAGCACACACACGTCGAGGATCGCTTCTGGAGGAAAACAATGTCCGAACAACCCGGTTCTGAATGCCTGGGGGTCGATGCCAACAGGAACTTCGACTCGCATTGGAATGGTAAAACTTGATCGGAATCGATTTATAATTATTAATCAAAAATCGCGTCATATGTAAAGATTCTTGATGATAATCATTCGTGAACATTCATAGAAATTGGCGCCGAAAGTGAGCCATGTTCGTACATATATTCTGGACCGTATGCGTTCTCCGAACCTGAATCCAAGGCAATCAGAGATCTGATAAAAAGAGTCAAACCTGTGATGTACCTAACGTTCCACACGTACGGAGGCGTGAGTATAATCTTCGTACACCGAGTCACCCGGAGTCTTTGTGAATTTATCATAACTTGAATCACACGATGGACATCATTCATGGTGGCCACTTTTTTTCGGGCCAAAAATTCCCTGACTTTTCCCTGACTGGTTGATCAATTTTCCCTGACCGAAATTCTAATGTTGTCTTAGTGCTACAAGATAAGACCTCTAATTCTTGATTTCATTTAGATGCAAATTGATTAGGAAATCCCACAATGTTGGGAAAATTATATGAATTTTTTTCAATTTTCTTGCCAAATCATTTACGAAACGTTAGCAATTTCTTTTACTTTTTCCCTGACCGTGGCCACCATGTTATTTCGAAGGTAGATCGTTGTTTGGTGTCGTAGGTCACAATAAAGAAAAGAAATAAAAAGAAAGAAAGAAATAAAAATTTCTTCAATTGTGAAGAAAAAGAAGAATGTTAGCATGAATTGAAGATTAAAGTATAACATGACGTATACAGGGTGAATTC
>JAFFZH010008509.1:0-31699 GCA_018420115.1 Euura saliciscinereae | reverse complement strand
AAATTGAATAAATTTCGTTATCCGTTCGACTGGTCACCGGGCTTCGCTCCATATTGTAACCTCTCTGCGTGTGTTGCCATGTGCACACGATTTCACGGCAAATACTTGAGAAGTTTGAGGGACTCAACTCACTCCTAATAACATCAGGTCCAAGAATCCTTCCGAGCCCTTGCCTCTTCTTTTTCCGTTACATTTCCTCTCGACATCACGATAGTATCGATTCACATGAGCGTACATGTCCAATCGATGTAGCAATATGTGGTCGAGTGCTTTTTCTGGATCGCTGTATTCGACGAGCAGTACCGTTCGCGAACAGATTTGGAACATACGTTATCTCTCCTTCTCCGGGTGAACACGTGTTTGATAAGATAAAGAACCGAAATCATGTAACATGACTACACAAATTTTACAGAAACATAATACTCCAGACACTGATGAGAATTTATCTCGGTGGCTTGATTGGACCCAGGGATGCACTGAAGACAAGTGATTAGAAATTCGTTGCTTGATACTTGATACTTGGAAAGCGTTGACGATATAATTTGTTATCGTAGTCTGCGATCTGGAATGAAGGCGTAGAACCATCGGAGTTCGAAAGAAAGGATGGAAAAACCAAAACCGTTGAAGAAAAGTGAGAAGAGAAATAGCAATAAAAGAAACAGTCAGTTCCAAGAGGCGCCTGTAGTCGAGATAGGTGGTTTGATATCCAGTAAAAGTGTACCGGTGACAAGATGTATTGACCTTGCGGAATAGGAACAGAAGGTATAAGAAAAAAAGCAAAACACTGAAACGTTCCCAATGGAGAAGGACGAGATAGCGGCGAATAAGGGTGTCGTTTCTGCTTCCTTGGGTTATCCCGAGACGGAAAGGGGAGGTCGAGTGACGTGATATTTGGCCAGGAGTGACGTGAGGGTCTCTTACGAACGGGGATGATGAAAGGAAATGTTGACCGCATCTCGTCCCGCTCCTCCGAAACTGTTGAACTTGTGTTAAAGTTGGCCAGATTCCGGATAACCATGAGGATGCGCCAAGTCACGACCAGATTTACGGTCATCTCTTCAATGAGCCCGGATATTCTGTGTCTTTCACTGCGATGACGTACGGCGCCTCCTCCACCGCGGTGATTTTTGTTCATAACCGCGCAAGAGGATGGCTGGGTACCCCATTCATATTTGAGACTCATCACCTTAAGTCGCCTCCGAGCTTCCATGGTCAAATATGTAGCCGCGAATATTATTTCCACGCTTGTGTTCGCGTGATATTGCGGGGCAGCTTGTGGCGTGGAGTCTGAATGGAGCTTTTCATACTTGCGCATCGTCATAGGGATTATTCGCTGCATTAACAGGTCGACGCTAATCAAAGCAGGACCTGCAGTACGCGTTTGCTGGCATTGGTGCAGCTTTTCACACCCAGGTACTCGTTGGATCATGACGCAGGTAATGATCGCCACTTTAGCAACTGATTCTTATGTACTTTGTAAGTGCTACATACTTGGTATTCACCTCATAAAACGCTCTGGCATACAATTTATTTGCTCTTTTATTCAGAGGGTACAATTTTACTTGTATGGTACTGAAATTTGCGTCCATAGCAACAATAGTCTGTACGATCCTTACACGTCGTCAAGCATCATCAAACGGCCATTGAACATTCTGCTGCATTTATTCAATCCTCGGTATATTCACTGCATGTTTATCGACATTCGAGTCGCGAGTCAAGCTCGGTTTTTTTTTTTTAACAACGTAGTTTAATTAATGATCATTGATACGTTACGTCTATAATTATGTTGCTCTAAGTCAATCTCTAGACTCAATCACCTTTTCATTTTAACGATATCAGCTATTTTTAGACCTCCGTACTTCGAAACTGTGTCAAATGCTTCCGGAATGAGAAATGATAAGATTATTAATTAAGATAATTATTATCAATTCGATGATTGACCCGTGTCTTTACTATTTGACAGAGTTAAAATAGAACCCAAAATTATTTGATGCATGCTTGCTCGAATAATTCTGGAGCGAAAAAACATGTTCCGATGAGAATCTGTATGGAATGTTTAATCATAGTTATAGCTTTTCAATTAAATACCGTAGTCCCAACTCTGGCCATTTACCGAGCCTTGCCCCAGAGCATCGTTGCCCTCTACGTAAGCGTGTACTACTATCTCAGATATATAGCTCTACCTACTGGTGAAACAACTATTTCCTAATTGCTTTAGGATCCCTGGATGAAGTTCCAAGAATACAAACACCAACAATCAAGATCAATCTAATAATATGAGGATCCGACCAAATTGTTAGTCCGGACTTGGACTCGGATTTTACCGAACGTACCGGAAACTCAGACTGTTTTTCACTGTAGCCAATGTCGAAAAAAAAATTAATTATTAATGAGATAGCTTCGTTGAAATTCCCCTGGGAGAAGATCGTATGTTATTCAAAGTGGGAATACATAAATGTCAACGAATACGTGGATAAAAAGTTTTATTTTTGTAAAAACGAAATTTTCTCTCGCTCGTAACGCAGCTGTTGTGCAGTCTTGCAATCCCGTGAATGACAAATCGCAAGAGTTTCTGGTCAGCCATTGTGAAGGTGGTCCGAAGCACCAGGGATTCTCTATAATAGCCGGAAAGTTGACTTCTCCAGCTGTCAACACAATAGGAGCCCGGACAACGGTCCCGTCAAGTTCAACGGGCTCGTTCGACCAAACGGGATCGTCTTCGACACTACAAATAATAGAGAAAGAAAAATTGACTCCCATATTTCAACTAGTCCCGCTTTACCGTCAACCACAGAAGATTTTCACTCGCTCAAATTACCTGCCTCGGACTAAACTTTGAGTTTTTCAATAGTGGTGATCATTAAACAAGCGTTTTGCACTCTTGACATTCAACGAATATCAACTATGATACCATGCATTGTTAAATTCCCAGTCTTCAAATCAGTGATTTGGGATTTGGTGATAAGCGCGTCGCAATGCGGCAGCAACCAATAGCTCGACTTTAATAATTGATTAGTACCCATAAGCCACCCGTATCGGTACTGCACTGCCACGATAAAGCAGTGCTGCTTTGCCATGGTGCATTTGGTCCGCTTGATCGTTTCAGCGTATAATTGACTCATTTGCATCATTGATATGCCCACGTATCGTGCTTTTAATCTCTTCAAGGTTTGCGAGCATGTCGTTGATCAAATTGCGGAGGGAGTTTGACTCTCGTAACTCGAATTAGGGGGCATCGATATTTCGGAAAGTTTTTCTGATCTGATGATGGAACCGATGGGTGAAGTAATCATTACAGTCCCGTTTCTAGTAGGTCAGTAAATTACGGAGGTAGTGGAGTGGACGGTCGACTCTTAGATTTAAATTCTGTCCGATTGAGCGAATCTAACGTCCAGAAAGACTGGATGAGTGGACGATAGAGAGTATTCGAACGGAGCCGATGAAATTTACGTTAAATTACTATCCCATAGTGCTCGGTTCTGCATCGCATTTCATTTGAACTCCACCGTGCCGTTCGTTTTATTCCCTTTATTGATACAATTAACTTCAACGATAAATTCTGCGCTCGTTCGATCCAATTATCCATAGGAAATTAAATCATAGATTGATCATTTTTTATCAACCCAATACCCAAAATCTGATATTCAAATTTCCCACTCGTTTAATTCGTAACAAATTTATTTCACGCACTTTCAACAGAGACAAATTGTTACGATGGGCTGCTTCATACCCATCAGATATCGAGCAGGTCATGTCGAAGTGATTTTCGTCGATATCCGGTGCATCCAAGCCCTTCAATTCATCGACCTGAATGATGATTGGTAAAGTGAGCAGGGTGATAACAACGTCCAAAAATCCGCGTTCTCTTAGTGCTTTTTTCAACTCTTCCAGAGTCGGAGTTGAAGTTTGACAGTTCAGTTTAGACATTGTCATGGATTTCAAAGTCGCGTGATATTTGATCAGCAGGTTTTCTCTGGCGCTGTAATCGCGAATACTTGTTCCAAATAGGTAGAGGATATCGTAGGCTGGTGATGTGTATTTGGCTATTTGAAAGTCCACCTAGAACAAACGATTTTTGATAATAATTAAAAGAAAAACTGTCAAAAGACGTTCTGTGAATTTGTGAAATTAGCTCAAAACTTCCAACGTCATTTCATATTCCCCAACTCCAATCAGGAAGTGAAGTTCGTTTAATTAGCTAGCAAGCTGCAGGCTGACGTTAAACGAACCCTGTTAAATCAATGTTTCAATTATATCGCCGGTCCTATTTATATTATACCTATATTCCTTCGTAGCGTCTAGCAGACGACGAAGGTATTGACAAAATATGTCTTGATTGAACAGCTCCGCCGCGCCTCAATGGCCATGATGTGAAAGACATGCGTACTCATACTTACGAAACTATGCTCGATGGGTCTGCCATGACCATCGTAACGATAAAACATGTTTCTTGTCCAGAGATTACCGTGGCATAAAACGCTGAATTCACCTTGTCTGTGAGCTGATACCTCGACAGCTTTTTTCGATCAATACTCCTGTGATTACTTGGGACCGAAATCCGGTAAATCTGAAATTATTTTCGAAACATCTCTGATGCATATCGTTCGAAATAATTCCAGAATCCCGGCTTCTGATTGGCGTAATAAAATCCCTTGTCGTATTTCCTTATGGCGGACGGATTCTGCAAAATGTGTTGAGAAAATAATGATAATAACACCAAAAGTGATATCGATTGATCTGAGTTGAAGGAAATGTGCGACACTACCTCTTCACCTAGTGCAACGGAAGTTGCGTGAAATTTTGCCAAATCGCGAATCGTTAGAATTGAATGTTCGAAGTCAAGCTCTGTCTCATGCCTGATCATCCGGAATCCTTGAGGCAGAAGATCCTCCAGGACCAGGATAACAGGATCTTCATTCTGCGAGTAAAATGCTTTTGCGCTTAGCCTCGATCCGTTTAAAAGTAGCTGATTCATTCTCGACAAAGCATCCATCATCATCGACGCCTCAGTTTCGAACATTTCACGGACATTCAGCTGCAACAGTTTATAGATTTGGCCGTAATGAATAATCGAATCATGATCGACAAAAGCCACTCATCTTCACTGTTTGATTACAAAAAAAAGAATAGAAATGATTAGATATTTTCAGCGGCTAACGTCATTGATTGAAATCAAGGAATTCAGAAATAATCAAATGACTTCAAACAACTCACCAAGTCCGATTCAAGTTCTGGCTTAACTTTTATGACCAGAGATTTTTTTTGGAACTTTATTTTCATATTTGAAATATACTTCCGCACGAAACAGTAGACTAGTGTAGCTGTCACCGGGTTTTGTTGCCGGTGATAAATTCAGCGATATTATCTCGATTGATTCGTCTTTCTTGGAGAATCGTAAGACCTTTTTTACGACATCTTCGTTCATCCATGGTGGATAATCCGAATTCATTTCTGAAACAGAAGCGTCAAAATTTGCATTCATATTGTACGCCAAATTTTGTTGCTGTTTCGTCCAGTGATCACTGGCTGGTCTTAGGCAGACGTGAGCTACGAGGGGGCCAGGGAAAAAGAAGCCGTAGTATCCTTGCAATCATTTGCACCGGGTGCATATATGACGTGCAAGGTATACAAGATATAATATATACAGTGCAAAATATAATGTATACCGTAGCGACACAGCGGACAAAAAATAATCTGACATATGATGCGAGATTGCGGTTTAAGGCTGATATGAATTTAATGCTCCGACAGAATACGATGTTCAGCAGACTTGACAGAACGACCCAAGACAGGATCTCACTGAACTTGTTTTTTTTTCTTTCATTCACTTGTAGATTACGGAAAGTGAAACGGCAAAAATTCTGTGAACGACTGTCGCAAATGCTGATCTTTGTGACTGAATGACTTCAGTACTAGTTCGGGGCTGCTTTACGTTAGATTGTAGTCGGTATAATTGCATTGATCCTTTCTCATAAGAACAGTGTAAGAGTACCTAATTTTGTATTGAATGTTATCGCCAAAAGCCGTGCCCACTGACTCGTTCGACTGCAGGCTTATCTTCCTTTTTCGATTTTATCAGATTGTTGTATAGTAGGTGAAAGCTTACCTGATGAAACTGACGTTTTTCATTCCATTCTACTTGTAATCTAATGCCGAATTTGTTTGTCAAAATTATAACAAACTATATTTGCTGCTATTGATCAGATAAGCGATCGGGAACGTGGTTAGACAACTCAAACAACTATATCTTCAACTTTTGTAATCATAACCACAAAGTACTTTGTATTTGAATTGACTGATATTGAATAAATTATAACCTTATCCTTAGTTTGGAAATATCAACCCTTCAAAGTTTCTCTTTCACTTTTTCGACGCACGTTGAGAATTTCACTAATTATGTCTATACTTACTTTGTGATCTTTGCGTCTGACTTTCTCCCACTTCAAGATACACACTTTCACCGCAATGGAATAGGGGTACTGAGCTGAGAAAATTACTTCAATTATTGAAATGACTCTGTGTGAAATCCCAACCCACACAGATGGCTGCTGGAACTTTTCTCGTACTAGTTCGCATCTTATCTAATCACTTAGATACACTTTGACAAGCGAGTTCTAATTCGTTATCAGAATGACTGGTGATGTATCATTTCCAAATATGAGTAGATCTTGAATAACGTGAAAACACAGTGAGAATCAATATCGAATTTCTCCTCGCACATTTTACGATGCACGAATTTCCATCAAGTAAGTGATTTCGGTGGGGTCAGTTATGACCTCGTTGAAATTTCAACTGATCAGTCCAGCATAAAACCTATAGGTACAGTTAATTTGATGAAAAATTTACTACAGAATCATTACAGCTATTGAATTCAAATCAGGCTGTGTTACCAGCTGCGTCAACAGATTTTTCATCAATCATTGGAATTGGACTTGAAAAAAATTCAAGTATTCAGACTTTTGGTAAACAATTTTATATTAGGTGCTTCAAATGCAGTCATCTAAAACTAACAATTTGTAAAAATTCTGGTAGACAGGATTAACACAAGTTCCATCTCTCATCATGCATTTCTTCAAGTCCTTGTTATTTTTCCTTGGTCGATCAGTGCAAAAGACAATAACGACTCCATATAAAGTTCTATCTTCTGAAGCATTCTTTCTAGCTTGTCGCAGAGCCCGGATATTCCCAGTGCACTTCAGCTGATATCAGCACATGATGCGGCACAAGGCAGCGTCGTACTTGTGTGGTAATAATTTACAATTGTACTTCCAGACGTTGTCCCAGAAAGTGCAGAATCCATAGCTGGTGAGCCGTAGCGACTTCAGTGGAAGTTGGCCTGTGCTTTTGAGAATGAAGTAACTCGTCGACCAATCATCGTAAAATACTTTCAGCTTCTCAATACCTGATATGTTTCACACACGAGTGATGCCACGCCTTGAAGTTTACTTGGATTCCTTGCGATACTTACTCGGAAAGATTACATCGATTGAATTTTCTTATTTGTCGTAAAATAGGTTGGGTCAGATTGTGATCATGCAATACGAGGTACAGTTGATTGGTATCAGTACCGTCCACGTATTTCAAGCCGTTTGGCGACTACTTTTCTCAAGGCTTTTGTTACACCTTGAAATATGCGCCCATCGATGCAGGGCTCTCTTTGTGCAACCAGTACTTCATTTGGCCTTTTCTATCCATCCTAATTGGATCCAGCACCGCTGCAAAAAGGCTCATAAATCGAGATATAGTTAGGTCCAATTGATTCATTTTATTATCTTCTATATTTTCTCAAAGATTTACAAACTGGTGTGAAAGACAGCGTGCTCCTAACCAGTAAACAAATAGTGGTCCTGATGCATCTCTGTGTTCCGATCAATTATTTTAAACATTAACTGTATGCCATGTACAAGTAATAGGTTAAGCTTTTAGTGATTTGTCTTGGTGATCGTTTGCTGAATAATATCCTGCAATTCCTGAAACCTCGTTACTACACTGGTTACACGAAGATGTGGGTCTCCGCAGTTGAAATTGATTACGCAATAACACGGTATGCAACGCGACGTGCTCTTGTACTGAAATCTATTATTATTATCTTTGAGCCGTGTTCATATTGTATCTTCAGTGCCAAATCTCTTGTAACAAACCCGCCATTTAGCATTGTAGTAGAATGCGTCATTCGAAGCACGAACCTTGGCTTTCCCTGTATACTGCACAATCGCTCAAGTAATATAGCCTTGAGGCTTATCAAATACTGTAGAATCTTAGTAAAACTTGCATTCTTTTATTACATGGTTTTCAATTCGCACAGTTCTCGCTTCTATATAATGTATCTACAGATCCAGCAATCCCAAACTATCGTACAAAGGCAGAAGTCTGGTCAGCACCTTTCGATACTGTTTTCCTCGGTAGCCAGGATGATCACAAGTTCCATCTTCTTGCATCTGTTCTGCGAAGTTTTCAGAGTCTTCGGCTAGTACAGATGGCATTACACAGAATGAAGAGTAGACTTCGTAGAAACCTCGTTCCTTCAATATTTGTTGTAATTCGTCGAAGCTTGGTGCTTTCGTCTTGCACTTTAGCTTCGCCATGGTGCTGGTCAACGAGGCGTGGTACTCGTGAAGTAAAAGCTCCCGTTTATGTTCTCGGACATTGTCGTTGGGACTAGCTCCAAGAAAGTTGAGAAGGTCTATCGCCGGTGAACCGTATCGATTCACTTGGAAGTCGACCTGCGAATTTGTGAACAGAGAATCATCGTTAGATAATCACAGTGAAAGTTACTACCTCGAAATATCGAACTATAATTTTGTGTCGTACTCACAAAAATCATGTCCGTGGGTTTTCCTTCACCGTCGTATGCGAACATCATATTCGTGATTAAACAATCTCCGTGATTGAGGACGTTGAAATCATCCTCCCGAAAACGAGCAGCCTCTGATGCTTTTTGGTACGTAATGTCGGAAAGTTTGATAAGTTTTTCGGAAATCCTACAAGAAAAAGTCACGCTCGTGATTTCATGATTATCTCTATAGAGATAATCTACTAATCTACTATAGTAGATTCAGATTTTTTTCTTTGTTGCTTGAGTCAAGCTGAATTAGCGGTTATAGGTAGCAGTCATGCGTTGCGTGGTGCAAGTTATCGGTTTAATTACCGTGGACTTAGCTCCTGCCACTCGGCAACCACCGCGCCCAGGCCTTTTGTAATTGCATTGAAAGCTTCGTTCAACGATGCGGGTTGATCTGTGTTCACCAATCCCCTCCAGTACTTCGTCACTGCCTTTGGATCCTTGAATGAGACAGGAGTGATGATAAGATTTGGCGTACGGAGCTTCCGGAAATCGGGGTATCGTGTGAATGATTTGGTTCAAAGAGAGGATTATTATTATCCAGTATATCAGATCGAATTGGACACACGCGGGATTCAAGATAATATTTTTCTGTCTCGGAATTTATTCATCTAATTATTAACGAATGCGGATGGAAATCGATTAATATTCTGAACCGTAAATTGAAACGAATAGTAACATGTTTTTGAAGTCAAAATCCTTCAAATGAATGTGATACTAGTTCCAAATCTAGAAAAGTCGCGATTCGAAATTGTGCCGCTAACGAATCATTAGATCAATATTCGTCAAAATGTACATGTTTTTTACTATTTCCTGCGTTTTATACGTCAATCACTGAATATTGAAAGATGAAACTATTCTCACAATCGAATCCTCTTCTCGTACCTGTTCTCGAAGAAGTATCGAACTGGCATGAAAGGCGGCAATTTTTCGAACAGCGATCAAAGAATGGTCGAGATCGAGCCCTGCTCGGCGATCAACCATTACGAACGATTTTTGCGCTAAATCCTCGAGTATAATATGAGTCGGTGCTTCGTGCTGGAAGTGAATGCAGCGTGCAGAAAGTGAAGTTACGCCTATTTTATCCAAAAACGTATTCATCTTTGGTAAAGTTGTCGACATCATTGATATTTCCGTTGTGAAAAATTCACCCTCCTTCAACTGTTTGGAGGAAGAGAAGAAGCGGAATTATGCTCGACATCTTACACACAAACTCTCTATTGCCAGATTACCATGTTCTCACGAAAGTCACCGTAAGGTGCAATCTTCACAATGAGGTACGTTTCTGCGATATCTTCACCCTTTGAATTCCTCGAGAATTTCACTTGCACGCGGAACACATCGCTCATATGATTGTTTCCCTTAGCTACTGCTGGCTTCGTGATCACATTTGACACTTTGATGTACTCATTGCTTTCCGCATTTCGCAGGACTTTTTCGAAAAGATCTGCGTTTAGCCACGCTGGTCCTGCGGTGGCCATGTCTAAAAGGCGTGAACGTTTTTCACGAATGGGGTAACCAATGAAACAAAAAACACGTATCAACTGGTATAATTGAAAACCAAAGATTGGTAATTGAGGTTTAGAAGCAAAAACTCGAAGTCCGTACTGTGGGTGTCAATAAGAGTTTGTAGAAATTCAGTTGAGCGTCTATTCAGGCCTTGATGTGAAATTAGTTGAAATCAGATGAAGTCATGTCACCTACCAGTTCGCAATTTTGGGAAATACGTTTCGATTCCGAGTCATTCAAAATCGCCGGTCATCATAGAACCGAATGAACACCAAACTGGAAGTGAATAGACGCTCGCATCAGCACTTCAGTAAGTCGACGGATAAAATGAAACAATTTTATGATTTGTCTTACCTGATATCGTCCGCTAATTATCGGGCTGTGGAAGTCTGAAAGTGATCTAGTCTGACACTACTATTTGAATGACGATCGTAGAATCTGACACCGTCGCAGTGGGAAGCAATCACACTACAACACAGTGTTCCGCGTTGATACTGAAATCTGTCATTATCTTCGTTCGTGCTCATAATGGAATTCCACGACCCGATCCGATCCCCTCCACGGATTTGCGAAGGCAACCATTTAGTGATATGGCATGAATCGGTGTTTCATGTTGTATAAGACACGCAAGTATTTTTTGTGCCGTCGTTGCTGGGACCTGACGTCCTACAAACTGCACGATAAGCGATAAGTGAAAGTCTGGTTCTTTTCCGACAAGTTGATACTGTAGAAAGCGTACGAACATAGAATAATCTCAGAGTTTATCACCGTTGCGATTCTAATTATAAATAACAAATGTTCTCAGTTTGGGTAGTACGCCTTCTAGGGTGTTTATAGATTCTTCAGTTGGACGACTTGTGTTTGATAGTAACTGATGTGAGCGGAGTAACATGGCAATAGCAACGCCAATCGCAAATATAGCGTCGTTCGAGTATCATCGTACAGTAGATAATAATATTATCATTTGAACCAAAGTGTCTTGTATGACAAACTTGAGCGTCGCGTTCCAAACACAGCTTTGACACATTAATTGCTTTGATTTTGCCTTTGACTGTACCAAGTGGTCACCACAATAGAGCACTGTGATACTGACTGAGCGAGAACTTAGATTACAGCTTTTGAAGTAATATGTATCGAGAAATGCCTCAAAATTTTCGCTAACTTGTCGCCGCCTGGAGACCAAAAGAAGTACCATCCTGGTTGCCACGCAGAAAAGAGACAGCCGAAGTGCTGAGTTGTAACTGACCTATTTGTCAAATTATACAATTTCCAATAGTATCAGCTTGCAGACAAATCAGTCGCATGAGGTCAAGTTTAATGAGGGCAAAGCAATATTAAAATTAACGAAAAGGTGATTTCTAATTTTCTAGATTACCGAAGAAGGCTCGAATCGGAGAATCCTTACACAAATTCACCGAAAAAAACGAATAAGTCCGCTAAGATAAAAGTATACGTACCGATGTATTCAGAAACCTCACGCAATTAGACCTGAAAATGTAATTTAGAGTTCAATAGGTACAAGGGTAGGAGCTGGGTCAGCACCTCCGGGTACTGTTTTCTCCGGTAACCAGGATTGTGCCACGTTCCATCTGGTCGAAGCCTTTCTGATCCTTCTTGCTGGACTAGTAGAAGTGGCAGTAGACAAAGGGAAGACATGACTTTGTAAAAAGCTTGCTCCCGCATCATTTGTTTTAATTCATCGTGGTGCTTTTGTGCTGCACTTCAGCTTCTCCATGATGCTGGACAAGGAGGCGTGGTATTTGTGAAGTAAGAACTCACGCTAACGTTTTCGGACATTGTCGCTGGGACTAGCTATAGCAACTTGCAAGTAGAAAATCACGAGTGACAAAAAAACCGACTTCAAAACCAAACTACGCAACCGATGTTGATGAAATTTATATGGGACCAATCTGAAACTATACCCTTTCGAATAAAAAAAGAATTTTCGAAATCGGTTTATAAATGACAGAGTTCTGAGGTAACAAGCATAAAAAAAAAATACAACCGAATTGAGACCCCCTCCTTTTTTTGAAGTCGGTTAAAAATTGTTTTTCGCGATCCATGTGAGTGAATATCTGCCCCACGATCCTACATCGTACTTGTAGGACCCTCTGCTGTCGCGCAATACCGTCGAGGGGTGGATATTCCAAAATATCGGTACGAAAAAATAGTTTTTCGCGATCCATGTGAGTGAATATCTGCCCCACGATCCTACATCGTACTTGTAGGACCCTCTGCTGTCGCGCAATACCGTCCCGGCCGTGCTGAATCTTTCAAATGTTGTCTTACGTCTTGACACTAATATTTGAGTGATGATCGTGAAAGCAGATACAGCAGCACCTGGAAGTGATCACGCCACAAAACAGTAAGCCACACAATGGTTTCTTGTACTGGAATCTGCCATTGTCTTGACATGCTTTTATTTTGATTCCACGTTCATAACCCTTCTACGGAGGCAAACATGTAGTTATGTGGCATAGATTAATGTTTGATATCAAAGTGCCTCCGGTATTGTGGACTGGCACCTAGATGCTTCCACACGAACAATTAGCGCAGTACAATACTATAGCACGAATAAATCTCGAGGGTTATGATCTGTATCGATTCGTTTTTTGCACTTCACCTCGGGCTAATAGCTAGTTATCCCGATAACAGTAACGTGATGGACGGTTGAATAACTAAGCACATATTTGACTAGGCGACTGATTATCAAAATGGCTTCAAAATCTACTGATCTACTACCGATGTTTCCCTCTTATAGTATACTCGGATTTTGGTTATCATAGAATTATCCGGATGACATAATGGCTTCACACACACGAATGTAACACACTATGAGGAAGGAAACGTTTTCAATGAGCATGGTTGACGATTCTGATTATCGATGAAGGATTTCCTTGATGCAGCAGTCTCATCCAGTACCTGATTCGTTTCCACTTATGGATCGTGATTTGCGAAACGACGAACAATTGCGTCTTCCATGAACGCTAACATGTCGATCGTAGCAGCACTTAAAATTCTATGATCAGGTTTGATCAATGCTTGCATAGTATTTTCATTGCCAAGTTCCCTCCTTCCCTCTGCTGAGAGCGCCATCTATAGCGTAACGCCACGGTGCGGCTTACACATTACGTTGGCTCTTGGCGCCGATAGCTGTGGAATGGCACCAGTAATAGTTGCGATGTTCAACGGGTGGATTGAATACTGTAGATGGCAGCCAAACGTCGATGATCTGATATCAATGTTATGTTCTATTTTCAAAATCTTGCTGACTGTGTTCATGATCTATACTTCCCCTAAGCCATCTCTTACTAAGAGAATTTTGTTTTCATCGGGAATTGGACCTTGAGATATTTATTAGTGAGATATTCTTACGATTAGTTTGCCTATATTGCTCCTCCGACAACCAAGCACTCACAATAGGTTCTATGTTCGAATTACTTCATACTTCCAGTAAACGGACTGCAACAGAAATAGTTAGATTCATTGTCAGACCCATTACAACCAGATTGATCTACCAATGCAAACCCATTCCAATAAGTTGCATATGCAAGAGACGCTTGGGATCTATATCTATAAAAGTAGCTTCAAATTCTAAGCGTCCGTTACACATAATGCAGTTATCTGCCATTTGAAAATCGATTTTTATTCGATCATTTGCGATATCGCCATATACTAAAAAATATATGGTAATAATAACTGCTTTCTTGAGAAATAATAGCTACGGTAAATTTATGGCAAGAATAATTATAGAAAGTCATTCACAATGTTATGTACATGGTCTTAAGTAATCAATTCGATCGTTCTTATGCAGTATCGGCTATACGTCCAGCAATCCCAAACTATCGTACAAGGGTAATAGTCTGGTTAGCACCTTTTGGTACTCTTTGCTACGGTAGCCAGGATTGTCACACGTTCCGTCTGCTTGCATCTGTTCCGATAGACTTTTCCCATCCTTTTTCTCAACCAGTACAATTGGCATTACACAAAAGGAAGACATGACTTCATAAAAAGCTCGGTCCTTCAACATTTGTTGTAACTCCTCAAAGGTTGGCGCTTTCGTGGTGCACTTTAGCTTTGCCATGGTGCTGCACAGCGTGGCGTGGTACTCGTGAAGTAGAAATTCGCGTTTGTGCTCTCGGACGTTGTCGCAAGGGCTGGCTCCAAAAAAGTAGAGGAGGTCTATGGCTGGGGAGCCGTATCGGTTCAATTGAAAGTCCACCTGTGATTTTTTGAGTAGAATAACTAATCGGACAATCATAGTGAGTTTCTATCGCTGCTTGGTAGGTGTACCCGAATATTTGTTATTGAATGTATTTTGTGCTATACTTACGAACATCACGTCGGTGGGTTTTCCTTGATTATCGTAGCTAAACATCATGTTGTTTATCCAAAAATCCGAGTGATTAAGGACGTTGAAATCTGTTTCTTTGAAGAGAGCAGCCTCTGCTGCTTTTTGGAAGGTAACTTCAGATAGCTTGATAATTTTTTCTGAAATTCTACGGAAAAAAGTCAGTCTCGTGAATCACAACTTTGCCCGAAAGAGGTCCATTCGCTCTTTTAACAATCGAGCTTGGGTAGGGTTAATTTTCGGTCGCGAAAAACTCGTTAGTTTCATTACCGTGAACTCAGCCCTGGCCATTTGGCGACCACTTGACCCAGGTTTTTTGTTGTTGCATTGAAATATGCAGCCCACGAAGCAGGTTGATCTTTGTGTATGATTCCTCTCCAGTACTTTGTCACAGCTTCTGGATCCTGGAATGAAATTTATTTCGAAAAAGTTATTGAGAAAAATAGAGGCTCAAAAATCGGATGGCAAAATTCATTATATTCTGAAGTGACATTATCATACGCCGTCCGTAAATCCTTGGATGGATTGAATAAGATGTAGGTACACTTTATATTTTTGTGAATTATTTCAGGCATTACACGAAAATTCAACAATGCCTACAGTTTTAATAACTGAATCGTAATTTCGCAATGTAACAACCTTTTCTCGAAGAGCGACTGAACTGGCGTGAAAGGTGGCAAGTTTTCTGAGAGCAATTAAGCAGTGGTCGAGATCGAGTCCTGCTTGGCGTTCAGCCATTCGAAACGACTTTTGCTTCAAATCTTCGAGTACGAGATAAGTCGGTGCTTCGTGTTGGACGTGGTAACACCGTGCAGATAGTGGGGACATACCTATTTCATCTAGAATTTCATTCATCCTTGGTAAAGTTATCGACATCATTGATATTTCCGTGGCAAAAAATTCACCCTCCTTCAACTGTTGGGTAGACAAAAACATGTAATTATATACTGACGAAAATTGACTCTCAACACAAATTTTCAACTTCTCAAGATTACCAAGTCTTCTCGGAAGTCGCCACAGGGTATGATCTTCACAATGTGACACGTCTCCGCGATCTCCTCACCTTTCTGATCTCTCGAATACCTGATATGTATCCGGTACATGTCACTCATATAATTGTCTCCCGTAGCTACCGCTGGCTTCACGATCACATTCGATACTTTAATCATCCCATTTCTTTCCACATTTTGCAAAACTTTTTCGAAAACACCTGCATTCAGCCACGTCGGTCCTGCGACGGCCATATCTAGGAGGCAAAAACGTTTTTCTCAAATGAGATCATTCATAATCGAAAATTGTTGACTGTGTAATATTTTTTGTCTTAGGCTTAAAATCTTAGGCACCTCAATTTCTGATCATGTCTCTTTCACTTCTATGGTGAATTATGAAAACTCGCAAGATTAATAGACAGATTGCAACAAGGTAGGTATTCATCGTATAAAAATTGTGAAAATTGGCACTTAGAGTACATCTTGGATAAATGAAGTGAACTGGATTAATGGCTGTCGTATCTTTTGTGAAAAAACATTTAATATAATGCTTTCGCTACACCCATTACCCTGTATCTTTTGTTATCACATGAGTGGAGTACCCAATTTGATACATCGATTGTCAATAAGAGTACAGAGATGAAGCTCAATTGACTTCAAGTGACTCTCAGTTCAATAGGTTATTCCAAGAAATCAGACTAAAAAATCAAATCTCTAAACAGAGTAGATTATTACGTTCTTCAATCAATCGATGTATTTATACAATAAACCATCTCTGAAGTATTCATGTATTTTCTTCGAGATAGCGAAACGTGTTTGATAAAACCGGTATGGTCAGATAATCGATCTTAGTACCGATGTTCATTGATTAGTGTGGAAAATATCTCTTACTTACCCATATCTATCTCTCCAGGAAGTAAACAAAAAAAAAAAACGAAAAATCCGGACATTAATTGAATTGAAAAGAGAATTCACATAACTCTACGTTTTGAAAATGAATATCGCAATTGTAATTTCTTCTTGGCGACAAATGTGAATATGTACGAATTTAAATAACCATGAACCTAAGTTGCTAAGTCTTTACAGTTAACGACGTTGTTTCCTGAAGTGTGCATATTTACAATATAGGGTGGTATCTCATTACGATCATTCCTTCCATATCTAGCCTGCTCTCGTCAGCTCATTTGAAGCGTATTCCTTCCTTCGACGAGCGATGAATATTCCTTCATGGCATAATTCTATATTGTATCAACGATGAACGCTAACTTTGTTCGATAACTTCAAACCGGGATTTTCTATAATGGTCAAATTATTCTCAACAGCAAAATTAATTTCATTTGTCCAGTCATTACTTGACGAGGCTTTATCCTCAATGTTGTCTTCAAATCTTCAAAAGGGGATTCAGTAGAATGAATTGAAATAATTATGGCAAACTTATCCGCGTTTGTTAGAAGTGAAACTCGCCAATGGTGAACATCTCAGCATGGGTGAGGTCATAACTTCGTCGTACTGAATCCGTCACATATAAGCTAGAATTTTTTGTTCAATCGAATATTGAAGAAATATGACCTCATTAATTTTTCGTGCACTGTTGAAATTGAAAGCTGTCACTCTTCGAATCTCAAAATTGGATAATTATCTGTATCTACAGTTGAATCGAAACGATGAAACATTCAAAGTACCGATTGACTGTGGACGGAAACACTGAACATTAAATTGCCTCACCTAGTTAGTTTATGTTGCTCGAGGTAAGGATACGTCTTGCACTGGTGTTCTATCTCTTACGTTTATTGATTATTAATTACCATGGTATACGAGAGACGATTCTAAAGCGTTGGCGATTGCTAGCATGCCTGATATGTGCTCGATTCAATATTGATGCTTTTGTGATTTCGAATTGAATCACGACTGAACTATCCGATGAAATCAGACACAGAAGAAACGGACCTTCAAGCGAACGAATGTGGATATGACAGTGGAAAGTGGTGCGAACGAATACTAGATTCCGATAAGAATTTTCCAGTCTTTGTGCACACTCTAACGATGAGATGAGTACTCTAATCCCGTTCAGTTTATTGCGAGGAATATGAGAATAGAATTAATATTGTTATAGTGTAGGGCAAAGGCTACGGCTATGTGAGACTCTACCGAGTCACTATTGATACTATAATTATTCGCTTTACCTTTTACCGTTTGTTGAATGCTGTGCTGAAACACTTGAACAGTCGACTTGTTTGACACAGACAATATTTGAGTGGTGAACGTGAAAATAGATACAGTAGTGAGGTGCGGTTACGCAACAACTGCACAGTCTGCAATGCAACGCCACGTCGCACTGAGATCTAGCATTATCTGCAATGCATGCTTATACTGCATTTTCACAACTCTATCCCCTCCACAAAGAAGACTGTAGTAATAATACATACATTTTCGTCTCGTGTTGCATTAACGCTCTGTGCACCATAGACACAGTTGCGACTTAGCCATTCACGGTTACGCCACTGGACGAGCTGCGTTTTTTTGCATGCACGTAACGATTCTCCACCTGGTTACTACGGCAACGAAGGAAGGATACGAAGGACCCTTATGGCCAAAGATAATGTAACTACTAAGGAACAAGAAGAAGAAGAGACGAAGGACCTTAGTGCGCGCTGAAGGGCTTCAGTCAGTTGCAGTATGACGGTATCAAGCGTATAACTAGTTCTCGTTCGACTAGTTAAATGTGTGGTAAGCAAGCAGACGAATGGATCTCAAGGCTCGTGGTCTGTATAAATTGATTGCATTAATTGTGCCTTCGGCTCATGCTTGTTCTTCGTACGATGGAAGTGTAGTTTAATGGATACTGACGATGGTCGACAGAAAGATGCAGTGACGTAAGAGCGTGGCACGTTTTGTAAATCGTTTCCCTAATTTTACAATTGTACAACACTCATGTGAAAATAATTAAACCAATGAATTCTAATTATCGAAATTCATTACAGTACAACGTGACTATCCGGCTAATTCCTCTCTTTGCAGTTATTCCACTAAATGCGCTCCATGGGACGCCTGGTATGTGAAAATTAGCGAAATGAAGTTCATTGTAGAGGTGTTGTGCGTTTACGCCAATGCGCAATTCCGTTATCGACAGAACCGAGAACTAGTCTTAATCAATCAGGGCTCATATACCATACCTGATTCGGTGTGGCAGGTATCTGATTTTATGATGTGTGAGTTCTTATATTTCTACCTATGATCTTGTCTTCCCAGAGGGATTTTTCGTCACATTCATGTAATCAGGGTTGCCTATCCCAGATCTCCACGGCGTTAGCTTAGTTAATTCTAACCTCGTGATCAGCTTTTCAGTGATAGCTTCGTGGTAACAATATCCACTGACGATGAGTGTCAACGCCACAGGGTACCTGTGATGCAACGTTTTTCAATTTGATTGCTCTGAATATGCTTCAATCATCAGAAAAGGATCTGTATAATTTCACGACGACAGATGGACAACCAGGCTGGGTACTATTCAAGTAGAAAACAATTCAAAGTACTATGCGAAATAGTTTGTACAGATTGAATCATTTCAAGAATGTAGTTCTATGAAATAGAGGATGGTCTAATGAAACCGTTTCAAAATAGAATATCACAGTTCATGTATGAGAAGTGAATTTCTTTTTGGAAATAAAAGTCATTTAACTATTTTAAGGATGTATTCCCATAGTAATCAGCAATCGTTAACACGTGTAGTAAGAAGCTATGGTTATAGTTACATGGCCACAAGGCGAATTAGCATATCGTCGCCTTGGAGTTGGTTTGCCTTACGGACTACTTGGTACCAAAATTGGTTGTTCTAATACAACTTTACGACGAGGATGACAATAATTCAATTCTATTCGAAAAAACTACTGTAAATAGATACCACTTCTTGAGAAAATGAACTACTAAATGAAATAAGAAACTTTCTGAAAAATGTGACTAGGCTTCGAAGTCGAAATTTCCGATATTTTCAGGATGGTCTTATGGGCAAAACAACTCTGAGGTGATGATATGTTCTACCAATGAGCTTTTTTTTAGTTTCGATGATACCCCAAAATATTTGGAATACTCATAATCGTATCCGATACCGTTTGTAATTTCTCCTGCTGTAAAAACTTCAATCCTGGTGTAATCGTGAGAGTAGATATAGCAACACTGAGAAGTAACTACGCAGCAGCACAATACCAGCACAGGCCCGTCTCTCACTAAAACCTGCTATCATGTCTGCCGATGCTTATATTGGAATTGCCCGACTAGATCCCCTCCACAGACGCATGACCATTTGGGAATTTATTGTAGGTTGATGTTCACGGGCCATGTTTTGGTGTGTACAGATATACCACTACACAAGTATAACTTGTCACCATCGGATGATTCAAATGTGGTAGAAAACGTGCGAACAGAAATAGATCTCGAAGCTACAGCTAGTCTTCGGTCATTGCCCTGTGACTATCACCCACAAAGCTAACTATTATACGAATTATATAATGTTCAGATACGGAATTTCTAAACCGTGTCAATCATCAAAAAACGAATCAATAAATAATGTTTTTGGCAATATAATTTAAAAAGACAAGAACAATGATAAAATTTCGCGCAATGTATATAATTGTTCCAAAAACTATGTGAAATTTATTTGGTATGTTACATTTCAATTCATAGCTTTTTACTACGCTGAGCAAATGGATTATAATTCGGTTTATTTGCTATCAACATTTATAAGGTGTATCCGACACATTACGAAATTACTTCAATTTACATTTCTTTCTCGATTTTACACTTCGTTCGGCTCAAGTATCCGACAGCCGCATTGATTGGAATGATGTAATACAATAATCTTTCCGAATCATTGTACACCGAGCCGCTTGAATCAATTATAGTTACAAATGGCTTGTACAGCCTGGAGCTAGACATCCAGCAATCCCATACTGTCGTAAAGTGGTAAAAGTCTCGTCATCACCTTCCTGAACAATTTTCCCTGGTAGGCAGGGTGCTCATATTGTCCATCGGGCACATTCATTTCGTCCCACCCCTTGACTTGGTCTTTATCAGCAAGTATAATTGGTAATAATGAAATTGTCGAAACAACTTCACAGAAGGCACGCTCCTTTAGTATCTCTTGCAGATCGTTGAAGCTCGGTGCTTTCGTCTGACACTCGAGCTTGGCCATGGTATTGGTCAGTGATGTTTGATATTCTTGGACAAGCAAATCGCGATGATTCATCCGGACATCGTCGGACGGAGTCGTTCCAATGAAGTAGAGAATATCGAATGATGGCGAACCATAGAAAGAGATTTGAAAATCCACCTGTGATTTTCAATGGAGAAAGAAAGAAAAATATTATTCCAAATTTACGCGTTCATATGTTACAACCGCAACACATAATTTTTAATCAAATAGAATCCACTCACAAATGTAAGGTCGATAGGTTTCTGTTGTTCATTATAACGAAACAGCATATTGTTTGTCCAAAAATCTCCATGGTTAAGAACGTTGAAGTCATCTTGACGAAAAAGAGTAGCCTCGCATCCTTTTTCGAAAATACTTTCAGCTAGTACCAACATTTTTTCTGGAATACTATTCAACAAACTTCGTTCCAGTAGTTTCTGACTTGTGACCGTGCATTCTTGTTAGAGGGTCATGATGCAACCAATCAATGGTACTTAACATTTATTCCGACTCACCTCGGACATAGTTCTGACCATTTAGCGATTTCTTTTGCCATTGTTCTTGCGCCCGCGGTGAAGAATGAGACGATAGCGTCAGATCTGCTTTTGTCGAACATTCCCAGGTTGTATTTGAGCAGCGCTCTGGGATCCTTGATTTGTTCAAGGGTCAAATTAGTAGTACTGTCGAATAACTAACCGTCAAACACGTTCATGATGAATAAATTTCCAACCTTACCTTTTCCCTGAGAGCCACTGAAGTGGCATGAAACGCGGCAAGATTGCGCATAGCAAGTAAACAGTGGTCCAGATCTAGGCCCGCCTGGCGTTCCGCCATTCGGAAGCCTTTGGGCACTAGGTCCTCAATTATAAGATGAATTGGTGTCTCGAACTGGACGTGGAGACATCGCGCAGACAATTCTGATGCGCCTGATCTAGCGTGAATTTGGTTCATCAACGGCAAAGTTTCCAACATCATCAACAACTCCGTCTCAAAAAATCCAGATCCTGATACCTACATGAAGTCGTTACAAATACCGATGAGATTCGAACAAATCAGTTGTCACAGCGTGGGCAAAAATCGGGTTTCTATAATTACCATATCCTCACGAGGCCCGCCTTGATAAGGTGCAACTTTTACTATCAGGGATTTCGTCTCCGTAATTTCATCCCCTTGATGAACGCGTGAAAGTACCACGCCAATGCGATACATATCGCTCGTATAATTGTCCCCTTCGGCGGTAGCTCGCTCCACTTTCATACTAGACACTTTGATCGACTTATCCTCATTAGCCTTCTGCAGAATCTTTTGTACATAACATGCGTTCAGCCACGCTGGTCTGCTCTTTTCCATTGCTAGGATATTTAGCGGCAATTTAAAATATGACAATTTTAGAAATCAAGATAACGTCTGCTCTGCGCCGTTTTGTCAAGTTAAACGAAGCTGAGGTCGGTATGGAACGAAGCCACGTGGCAACCACTGAGTGGTTAGACCAAACGATGTGCGCCAATAAAGATCAACGTGATCGCGGTTTCTTACAATTAGGTACCATACAGCTGAAGATCGTTATCTTGACACTCGAGCACCCGAATTATGACTGCCTTGAAGGGGGGCAGTAAGTATACTAAAAGAATCTATTGAAACTTAGCACTCTGAGCGACTGATTGCGCAAGTGCGAGTTTTACCATTTGCTCATGCAGACCGGCTACTTTATGCTTCAGCTGGCAAACGCTATTTATGGCAGTTTTGGAACACTAGGAAAACATCAAATATAGTTGGCAAGTTTCTTCCATATCTATTATCTGGACATTATTTAATAACACAAAGTCAGAACTTTATCATGTTTAAAATTGATCGGGTATAGTTAAACTTGTAGGAATGAAGCTGACAATATCACATCTGAATTGGGGAGAAATTAAAAGCTCGAGCCACGATGCCACTATTGCGCTATTCGATATATTCGTTATTGAGATGCTAGAAATGATACCTATTGTTGGTTACAGGGACAGATATGATAACGATGATAAGAATACGTGTTATGATTCTGTATCATATATTCCATAAGTATCTGTTCCTGTAATATAAAATTGTGTTGTAGGAAGTAACGGCTTAAACTCAGAAGGTGTTACACGACTAATAGGGTGGGCACGAGACGCTTTCGCTAGGTTGAAGAAGGATGTATTCCTACCGAAAATAGTAATTCGCGATCGTTAACACGTGCAGTAAGAAGCTATGGTAGTTACATGGCCACAAGGCAAGTAAGCATATCGTCGCCTTAGAGTTGGTTTGCCTTACGACCATTTGGTACCAAAATTGGTTGTTCTAATACAACTTTACGATGAGGATGTCAATAATTCAATTTTTCTCGAAAGACTAGGTGCTGTAAATAGATACCACTTCAGAGAAAATGAACTACTAAATAAAAATAAAAACTTTCTGAAGAATGTGACTAGGCTTCGAAGTCGAAATTTCCGGTATTTTCAGGATGGTCTGATGGGCAAAACAACTCTAAAGCGATAATATGGTCTACTGACCAGATTATTTTTTAGTTGCGATGATAACCCAAAATATTTGGAATGCTCATAATCGTACCCGATATCGTTTGTAATTTATCCTGCTGTAAAAACTTCAATTCTGGTTTAATCGTGAAAGTAGATACAGTAACACTGGGAAGTAACTACGCAGCAGCACAATACCAGCACAGGCCCGTCTCTCACTAAAACCTGCTATCATGTCTGCCGATGCTTATATTAGAATTGCCAAACTAAATCCCCTCCACAGACGCATAACCATTTGGGAATTTATTGTAGGTTCATGTTTACGGGCCATGTTTTGGTGTGTGTAGATATACCACTACACAAGTATAATTTGTCTCCATCGGATGATTCAAATTTGGTGGAAAACGTGCGAACAGAAATTGATCTCAAGGCTAATAGCTAGTCTTTGGTCATAGCCCTCTGACTATTTTTCACAAACCTAACTATTGATGCATAGATAACAGCAGCTGTGTATTCCTCTTCGTTTTTTTAGTCAGTATTATAATTTCGCCGTTCCAGCTTCCATAACTGAACCTGTTCATTTCCGGCCAACTGTAATCACTTACTCGGAATATTTCCAAATAGTGCATGTGATTAATGAGAATGTGGGTTGTCATCTGCAGTTTCGACATTCTATAGCTCTACTATTGAATAAAACTGTTCTGATTGCCATGACATTTCTAGACCATGTCAGTTATCAAAAAAACGACTCGATAAATAATGTTTTTGGCAATATGATTAGACAAGAACAATGATGAAGATATACGATCGAATTGTCCATGTTTTCAATCGACATATGTATTGTATGATTGTACTTTGTCCTAGGGGCCTTTGCTTCATGAGAATGAATCTACCTATTTCGCTCTATTTTTATCAATTGTTACAATCACTGTCGATACAAATGATATGATAATAATAATCTCATTGATAAAACAATACACAAAATATGTTTTAAATAGGAAACTCCACAACCTATAAAATGATAAAACAATACACAAAATATGTTTTAAATAGGAAACTCCACAACCTCTGCTGCTTTATGATAGACGGCGTCAGCTAGTCTGATAATTTTCTCCAAAATTCTACGTAACAGATCTAATTTTCATTAATCCAAGGTCAGTTGTAGGTTCTTTTCAATCTGTTTTTGATAAATTGAGGTAAGATAGAGTTAGGTTATCGTCATGCAATGCGAAGTAACATTAACTAGGTTGATGAACCTTAGCATGAATTCGGTTTTTGTATAAGTCACTGATGCTGCTTCTAATAATTAGATCTTTTATTAATCATCAAAGGTTCATACTTCACCATGGAAGAAAACAATAGCGTCCACATGGAAACAAATCAATTGTTCAAAACATCTAGCAAGACATGTCTATGACTCTAAAAGCAGATTCAATGGAGTTGGACATCCAATAATCCCATACTGTCGTACTGGGGTAGTACTCTCGCCATCACTTTCCGGTATATTTTGCCTTTGTATGCAGGATTCTCGTATTTTCCATCAGACGCCATCATCTCGTCCAAGCTTGTGGCTGTGCTTTTGTCGACTAGGACAAGCGGCAATACTGTGAATGATGGAATGACTTCGCATAAAGCACGCTTTTTCAACTCCTCTCGTAGCTCGTTCAAGCTAGGAGCATGCGTGGTGCACTTTAACTCAGCCATGAAACCAGCTAGCGAGGTGTGATACTCTCGCAGAAGTAAGTCACGACAATTCATTGCAACGTGATCAGATAGGCTTGTGCCAAAGAAGTATAGAATGTCCACTGCCGGTGAGCCATAGTGACATGCTTGGAAATCTACCTGTAATTCGAAGATCATAAGGCTAATAGTATTTCAGATATGTAAGCGCATCCGTACCACATGTGAAGTTAACAATCAAAATATACTCACGAATATGTGTTCGATAGGTTTGCATCGTTCATCGTAACGGAACAGCATGTTGTTCACCCAGAAATCACCATGGTTAAGGACGCTGAAACCATCCACCTGAAGGACAGCAGCTGCACACGCCTTTTCGTAAGCACATTCAGCAAGTCTTGAGATTTTTTCAGAAATCCTACGTAACAAAAGTGCATCAGAAATGAATCTAAACGAAGAGTATGTAAAAAGAGGACATACTCCTCTTTTTTTTCTGTACACAAATTGAGGGACGTCTAGGTGTCACTTTGAATATTACCTGGGACTGAGTTCCGGCCAATTAGCAACCTCTACTCCAAGGGCCTTTGTGCCTGAATTAAAAAAGTTAACCATCGCTGCACAGTGATCCTCGTGGAACAGTCCCCTCCTGTGCTTCGTCACAGCCGCCGGATCCTTGAATTTCACGTTAACATTAGTGAAATTATATTTGTAGCCCTAATCAGGTAACTCATACTTCTTCCGTAATCATTATACTCGTACCTTCTCGAAAAGTGCTACCGAACTGGCGTGAAAGGCAGCGAGATTTCGAATGGCGATTAAACAATGTTCGAGATCTAAGCCTGCTTGGCGATCGGCCATTCGAAAGCCTCTGGGTGCCAGGTCCTCGATTATAAGATGAATCGGATTTTCGTACTGGCCGTACAGACATCGAGCGGCAAGAGAGACTTCGCATACCTGACTCAAAATCTGGATCATTCGCGGACAAGTCTCTGACATCACTGATATCTCCGTTTCGAAAAACCCGCCATTTGACACCTATTCGAAGCAGTAAAGATGCAAAGTAAGCCCAAAGTAGATTTCGATTGCTTCAACCCAAAGTCAGCGTTATACGATTACCAGTTCTTCCCGAGCACCGCCTTGCGGTGCAACTTTGACTATCAGAGACTTCGTCTCCGCGATCGTTTTCCCGTTTAGAACTCGCGAAAACACCACTCTCACACGATGCATATCGCTCGTATAATTGTCTCCCTTGGCGGTAGCTGGCTTCACGGCTATACTAGACACTTCAATTGACTCATCCTTCTCGGCCTTCTGCAGGACCTTTTGTACGTAACACGCATCCAGCCACATTGGAGTTTCAATTTCCATTGCTTTGCTGGAAAATTTGACGTTACAGTCTTCGAATAGGTTGTAAAAAATAAAGAATTTGCGTAATAACTTTTGATCAATGACTCAGAGATTCGTTACGAAGGTCTGAATCAGAAACGTGGTAACAGACACGAAGTGACGAAATGAAAGTGCGCTGGGAATTTTCGCCCTACTTATATTACGGCACACATCCATCGGAAACATGTCGATGTCACTTAATATACACTGTCGTAGTGTTGAGGCTTGTATTACGAGATCGCAAAGTTTTTTTGTATTCCGTTGCGAGTTCGTTATGATTAAAATAATTAACGGTGGCAAGAATGCTAGTTAGCAACATGAAAGATCACGGTGTATTGTCCATTTACGTTTCTTTGCGTGCAGCTGAACATCATCATCAAAGGTCCTATTGTTTGAATCTATAATTAACGTGGGTATTTACAAAATACGATCAAACGATGCATGACATTCCTTTCAACATTTCAGACTGCTTATGTATCTCATAACTTTGTTTTCTCACCTTTTTGAAACTGTCTCTTGTTCTTATCTGTGACCATAAACGCTCAGTGATCGAACAGCGTTGTGCATCAAACAGCGCTCCACGTAGGGTAGGTTATCTTGCGATTGCACTGATGTGCTGTTCATACGTGCTTCATTATATATACGGAGAACGGATTCTACATTACATCTATAAATAGGCGCAATTGAAACAAAGCGTTACCCGCATAATTGTGCTCTGTCGTGATTGTTCAATACGGTGTGGGGATCAGTGGAGTTGGTCGGCTTGTAAATTCCACAGCTTATCAATTTCTGACATTACACAAGTAGGTACTTAGACTTCGCATGCCATATTCAGGAATTATGATCGTACCAGCGTTTGCGAAGGCCTGAGATACGATAATCTGATTCGATTGGAGGCAAAAATATACCTTCGAGGTCTTTTGAGGGTGCCTCCTGTCTTCGCCGACTTCCGACAGCGGATATTTCAATGTAACCTCACGTTTTCGCGCGAGCACTCATCATTGTCAGAAGGCATCTGAATTATTCCTACGATTATTAGGCGGATTACCAAATTCCGTGTATCAGTTGTCATTAACACATGAATGATATACGAACATGGGAAAGAGAATATCATTATGTCCGACAATCAGAATGAAACACATACATTATTATGACCAGGGGGAAGTGAATTTAACTGTTAGGAATCTTCTGATATCGCTCCGAGGTGGATTAGTGTCACAGAACGGATCATTTTTTTACATCAGAATCGGGAAGTGATCGCGTTGTTTTGAAACACTCTTGCGAGACGAGATCCTTTGATGATAGTTGAATCTTTGGCTACCCAAAAGCAGCGCAAATGATTGTAGCGGAATTTACTGTCAGTGGAGATCAATGTGGTCCTGATAAAATCATTCGCAAGCGGATTACGTTCCTTTAGATCAAATTATCATGCCGAAACTCCGGAATTATCGATGATATTATCACCTTCATACGAATCTTAGTTAAAATAAAATAATCGAACGTAAAATCGTGATTTCATAAGTTTTCAGAGCTTCCTTATTGGAATTAGTTCAAATTTTATCCACCATAATATCGGTTGGATGTCGTTGATACAACTTCACTGAGTTTACGTGGTCCTCGAAAAGCCCTAATGCAATTGTCTGTTATCTTCGTCCTTCATTTAGGACGACGGCTCAGTATCCAAAGAATGTAATCATGGAGAAATATAATATCTCATGCATGAAATCATACTTGTACATTGCTTTGTGTAAACCTACACGACAGTATGCCCTCTAATACGTGCCAAACGTTTCAACTTAGATTACGTGCCACTAAACCGTGTGTGTGTATACTTACTCTGATTTACGATCGTTGGGACTTTTCGACTTCCTGGCTCTGCCAATGTCAAAGACGAATCCGATTTCTTCATTTCACTAGTATATATATGCGGAACATTTGATCCATTTGACGTTAAAACAACAATGATTATTCATAAAGTACCTCAAAACCGGTTCAACAGGTACTGAGAGTCACTCAAGAATCGTTATACACATCAAATACAGTTTAATCGGTGCGTTAGTCATAAAATTTTTATTTTCGCGTTATATTGGAGTAAATTACAAGTGTGGTCTAGTAACGCTAGGTAATTTCAATCGTCTAGTAATCCCAAACTGTCGTACAAAGGTAGTAGTCTCAACATTACTTCTTTGAACTCTTTTGTACGGTAGCCTTGAACGTGATTTTCCGCATCGGCGTCCAGTAATTCATCCAAACCCTTGCATTGACTTTTATCAAGTAGTAAAATGGGTAATATGACAAAAGATATTATCGCTTCGTAAGAACCGCGATCCTTAATCATTTTTCGTAGGTCATCGAAGCTCAGTGTCTTCGTCTTGCATTCCAACTTGGCCATGGCACTGGTCAAGGAATTGTGATATTCGCGGAGGAGTAAGTCACGATGATTTTTTCTAACGGTATCGGTTGGACTTCCGGCAAGAAAGTAGAGAAGGTCTATCGCTGGTGACCCCCAAAAGGACAGTTGGAAATCCACCTGTAATTTCGAAACTGTAATAATAACCTCCCAGAATCAGGATAACCTTTCAATTAGAGTGCGTCCAACGCCGGATCTACGTACAAATATATGATCAATGGGCTTTTTCTGCTCGTCATAGGCAAACATCATATTGTTAACCCAGAAGTCTCCATGGAGCAGCACATTGAATTCTTCCTCTCGCAATTTAGTGAGCTCGCATCCTTTTTGCCATGTGACTTCTGATAGCTTCAAAAGTTTTTCCGGAATCCTGCCAGATTAAAATGGCTGATGAATGCAAGTTCAAATTCATTGGTTTCGCATTCAAGCTGAGATTATGCACTCTTGTTACGTAATTACCGTGGACTCAGGCCATCCCAATCCCGGGTCTCGTTTGCGAGAGTTTTTACAGCTTTCTCAAAATATTCGCGCATAGCAACGTGCGAATCCTGGCGAAAAATTCCCTTAGAATACTGCACGAAGGCCTCCGGGTCCTGAATATGTTTTAATTATAGAAACGTGATCATAAAGTGATGACTGTGTGCGTGAAGTTGTTTTCAATTCTTGTTTCACGTTTGAGTCAACGAAGATTATAACAATATGGAGGAGCTCAAGCGATGTTGATGTGACGTAATATGTTTTTTCAGAGTGCCTAGTACCCAAAATAACGTAAATATTTACCGTTTCCTTAAGTGCTACTGAACTGGCATGAAATCTGGCGAGATTTCGCAGAGCGAGTAAACAGTGGTCCAGATCCAGGCCTAATTGGCGATCGGCCATACGAAAACCTCTAGTCGCTAGGTCCTCGAATGTCAGGTGTATGGGATCGTCTCGTTTGACGAATAGGCACCGTGGGCTCAATGATCCTGAGCCTAATTTATAATCAGTCAGCAATAGGTTCATTTTTGGCAAAGTTTCCAACACCATGGACATTTCGACGTCGTAAATTCCAATTGCTTTCACCTAATTAGGAGAATAATTAATACACTGTAGTAAAAATCTCATGAAAATTCCGGTATTTTCGGCTGTTAGCCCATTACCAAGTCCTCGCGGACGTCACCCATTGGTAAAACTTTGACCACAAATGATTTTTTCTCTTTAATTTCCCGACCATCTCGAACCCGTGTAAATTCTACACCGACGCGTTGCATCTCGCTCAAATAGTTGTCTCCTTTGACCGTGGCAGGCTTCACGGTCACGTTGTGAACCTTAATTGTCTTGTCATTTTCAGCCTGTTGCAAAAGGTTCTGCGCGTAACGAGTGTCAATCCACGTTGGTGTATTTGGTGCCATAACTGGACAAAATTAACATCATCATTGATCAACATAAACTAGTTAAAGTCGAGAGCACAGATCAAACGGTCATATGACAAGTCCATATATTGAAGAGTATCACAAGCCTCAATTGAAAAATTACGAAGAGTATGTAACATATGGAACACACACCTCAGATTGATGTTTGATAGAAACAGCAAGAAAAAAATATCTCACAACCCGTCCCACGAAAATCAGTTGTGATTGAACAATAATATAATGAACGTCAAAGGATTATTGCAACAAGTTCAGCAGCAGATCTTACACAAGCCTTCCACAGCTCCTCGTCGATTCTTATATAGTTGCAGCAGACTCTACATAGCATAGATTCGGAACACATGACTTACGTTTTATTATACTGATTACACCTATTATCGTAACACGGCACATCTAGGCTATACTTTAACAAAATGTAATGTCACTCTCACACGGGTCATTTGGACTCTTGGCATTCTGACATTTGCTAGAAGGAACCCGTTCAATATGTGTTCCTCAGGCACCCATGTGAGTCGAACAAAAATAAAAAATCTGAACAAAAATAGTTTAATAACTTAATCATCAGGTTAGAATATTTTCCAGGCAATTTTATATTTCAGTTCTTTCCAAGGCTATTTCTAACTAACCGCAAGAATTTTGTAGCCAATTGTGTTTTCTGGTTGCAAAATAAAATTATTACGCATATAACTCATTTTGACGCGTGGATTTGATTCGAGATCGACTCAAGAAACCACAAAGCTGCATAAATATCAGCGTGATTGAAATAAGGCTTTGTTTGTGATTTACCCACGTCAGATGTATAGTGCAATTACAGTATACCTCCTTACGTAACAAAACGTAAAACCGACTCTTGATCGTCGAATCTTGAAGAATCCGCCCCAGTTGACCATGAAACAATAATTTGAGGGTCTAGATTTTCATGTTACCATATAAGAAAATGGTGTCGTAGATTTATTAGCAATCGGTCTATTCATCGAGCCACATTACAACTCAATATTTCAGCAGATAAATGAACAAGAATCTAATTTATGAGTTTCCGTGACATTGCCAAGTGTGTTGTCAAAGTGACATTAAACTCTTTCAGATATGATCTCTGCGAGATCATTTATCGTAAATCTGACATTGCATTCGCAGGGTGAGCGGAAGGGATGAACGAATGTGCGATTTTCTTCCGCTTTATCTCTCGATGTTCTACTTAAAGTTGTATGAGGAGCTGGTCAGCCATTCGAAATATATTCGTCAAATGATTTATCTAAATGTCTTCGAACGGATTAGAGTAGAGCGAAAACATTCGCAGGCAATGTATCGCTCAGTGTGGGATCGAGATGGAAAAATTACCAATAATTTATCCTGCAATAAAATACGTCACGTTGTGACTGATGCCAAATAACGCGTTGTTTATTTACCTGTGACCTTGTTTCATCTCCAACAAAAAAAAAA